>CM044554.2:24883578-24978578 GCA_024416835.2 Perccottus glenii
AGGTGATGATTTATGACCGCGATGCTGCATTCCACCACAGGATGATTAATCTCTTCTGGGAACCCTTCACGAGTACAAGTTTAACCTAGCTCGGCCTTGCACAGGCACACACACACACAACAGTGCACATAAGAAAACACAAATACAAAGAACATGCACAGCGGCTGACACGCAGGACATAAACCTCGGGACAGAGTGCATGTAGATGCTTTTGTATGCAATTCATGTATACTCCCCTCACCCATGAGCACACATCCATCCTCTCTTTTACTATACGCCTTCTCCCTTTGCTCATTCATTCGCTCTTTCTCTCCTCGCTGACCTCCGTGGTGCACAGTCGCACATTTGCCCCTCTCCTGCTTCATCCATTCATCACAAACATTCACAGATGTTCAGAGAGTGGGAAGAGCCTCTGTGCGAGGCCTTTTGGCATCAGTAGCAGGGAGCATAAGGCTATAGGATTAGTGCTGCTAGGTGCTAAAAGCTTCAATGTCTTAATAAGCAGAGAAAAACAGTGACTTGTGGTATCTGGGCGAGACAGCTGTGTGTCTGGGTCATGTAGATCGCAGCATACGCAGGTGCTCAATGTGGGAACATGTAGACTTTGGCCAGCACATTGAGAGGATAAGTGTAAATACCACAGACTGCATATGAAGCACTATTACTTGAGCACACTTCAATGAATCGCTCCACAGTGGCATTCATTGAAACACAGGGGGGGGTTGAACACATCTTTATTGTAATGAAGTCATTTATTCTAATGAGGAGCATTTACAGTCAACTGTAGCTTGGATTAGATTGCTGTTATGGTTTTCCCATCTCTCTTTCTACCCTTTTTTCCGTGGGTGTCTTCCTGTTTAACTCCTGTCTCTGGTGACCTGCTTTAGCCTTTGGGCAAAAGCTTTTTTTCTGCCGTTCAAATAGGGATTTTTAGACGTAATGGGATTTGCAGTGATCACAAGCGTTTTTAAAATAACATGGTATCACTGCACAATTAAACATGTTTAATGAAGGCTCATGTTCTCTGGCACATAAAGAAGGAAGACAATAGGAAAAGGCAACAACTGAGCAAATGACACAATGATTAATAAAATAAATTAAAATAGTATTTACAGCAGCACATTCTCTTTGACAGAGTGGTTAGCGCTCCAGCCTCACAGAAAGATGGTTGTAAGTTCAAACCCTGGCTGACTTGAACTTCCTCGGCCAACTCCTGCCTTTCTGTGAGGAGTCAGCATGTCCTTCCAGTGGTACTATGGGTTCTCTCTGGGTATTCCGGCTTCCTCCCACTGCCCAGAAGCATTTATGTATAGGTCAAGTGGCAACTCTAAAGTGTCCCTAGTGACTGCAAGTGAGAGTGAATGGTTGTCTATTAATGTCTGTCTCTAAGTGTCAGCCCTGCGACTAATTGTCCACTGTCCAGGTGTACCCTACCTAAGGCCCAAAGTTACTAGGATACGCCCAAGTCACCTGTGACCCCTAATGGGACCAAGCGGTAGAAAATGAATATACAGTGCATAGACTGTAGCATTACACAACTCATGCTACAACTGTCCTTCCAGCAGCTGCCTGTAGATTGCAGCCTATTACATTAAATAATGGTTATCCTCATTATTACTTCTACAATATACACACTGTAACATACATTTAATCATCCCCGCCAAGATAAAACCATTTTGCATTTATTCATTTCCGTTGGGGAGTTAACCCAGTAAGATGTAGCTTAGTGATTGGAGAGAGCAGCTGCTTTAAATAGACCCACAATTCAAAAGGTTAATTAGAAACTGTGTTATTAGTAAAACACAAAATGAATGTGGTTTAATTGTCTAATGAACCCATGCTTAATCAAAATCAGCATATGTAGTTACAAAGAACAGCAATATTGGAGATAGGAGAGTAAATAGTTAATAGTTAGACTCTGCTACTATTGTTCACTGTTCTTAATCTTGTATTTTTATCCAATAAAGCATTTCAACAAACGTGGTGTGTTGTAAAACGTGCTTATGCCTAGTGTTAGTGCACCCTTAAAGGCATACAGATTATTTTGGCAGTTTCTTAGCCTCAGTACAGTTTATTTGTTTTGTTGGCACCTGCTGCCCTCTCAGGTAAACAGTGAAGACAGCATTTTCTGATTTTGCCAGCAACCATTATTTGTGTTTTGGCATTGTGTAAGCAACCTTCTGATTTATACATTCATCACAACCAAGCCAACTCACCAATTTGTCTTTAGATGGTGGAAGGAATTTAGTTTCTGCGACACCTCCTCTCCAATTCCGTAATTAAGTTCAGATGGGCTGAGTTTTTACACATTCACCTTCAAACCTACACCCAGATGCCTTTGTTGAACCCTTTTTTTTAAATTTCCTGACATGTGACTTTAGATTTATAATGACATAAAATGGCTCTACATTTTTACCTTCCTTACTGTGGTACAGGCCAATACGGAGGACAAACATTGTAGGGTCTATTATCAAATGTGAGAGCAAAAGTGTAAGATAGAGTAATGTAATCCGTTGTGGAAGTGCCATCATATCAGCCTGCCCCCCTCAATCTCCTCCACTGCTGCAAAATAGATGAATGTCTGGGTTGATTTTAATCTCATCACATACACACAATGGCAGCCTGAGCCATTCATATGTGATGTTTACAGAGACATGGTGGTGAGTAATAACACGAGTGAATGGCGTGATAGTATTGTGCCCTCGGAGATTACTATTGCGAGAGTGGAAGCTCTATTTGTAACTACTAGTGAGCTGATCTGTGCTTAAGGTTTAGCTGTGAGCAGGTGTCGTCCAGCGTGTCTAGTCTGTGTAGCTTCCTCATGTGATGTAGTAATGTATCACATGGCTTTGTGTATAATGTTCTGATCAAGTTTGCACTGCCTCTTTTTTATCATTTATTGCGGGATATGCTTGTAACTGAGAAGGGAAGGTCTGATAAGGATGGTTTAGCTTTTGATACACACTGTAAAGTTATCTGCGCCTTTATACTTTCAATTGTTTCTTTTAAGTGTCATGTATTTGATGTTCGCATTGGGGCTTGTGGGATTTACATTTGCTTGATTAAAGCTATTTTTTTTTTCTCCAAAGCTTAATAAATGTAGCGACACCACAAGACACCATTCTGATTCTATTAATGTCTGCTTGAGATGACTATATTTATCAAAGATTCATTTTGCAACTTATCTGCAGGGACACAAGTTGTACAAAGCAGAACATATACTTATATTGCAATAAGTGAGCAGTGGAGTTGCTGCGAGAAAGAAAACCAATTAATATGATGTTATGTTATTTTAGCCTTATGCATACATAGATCAAACTTATATTGTTTCTTTAGTGATTAAAACACACGTAAAGGCAATTGCTTGAAGTAGTTGGAATTATTATGCTGAAGAAAAGGTTAAAGCAAAAGCATCTGGACTTAGTTTCCAAGGTGAAGACATTTCGTCAGTTGATCTCAGAATTGAAAGTCTCTTGCTATAAGAGTTGAAACGTCTTCACCTTGAAAACTAAATCCAGATGCTTTTGCTTTAAACTTTTCTTCAAGATGACCTGGATGACCGAGAACCTTCACAGACAAATTGTTATGCAGCAAACTGGTTACACTAGGAGTTTATCATGTTACTTGGATTGAAAATCTGTTCTTTTTTTATGCCAAATTAACCGCTTAATAAATGATATTAGTGCAGCTGCTACCTGTGAGGCGTAAAAAAGCTTTTGTTTTTCTCTAAGTAATTTAAATTTGCAAACATGAATACTAGTTGTGATATGCAAACAACTTGTTCTTGTTATACTTTTTCATATTGGTTCTCATTTTGGTTGAATATGGAAAGGAAGATTATGAGGATTTTTTAAAGCCACTTGACTAAGCCTCTAACCATAACATCATAATATCTTTAGGCTTATAGCCCATCTAATTGAACATCTGGAAATTTTGCACTTTGTATCATTAGGCAAAGGTCACGGTAAGTGCTGTCAAAAAGCCTCTGTGCAATTTTGAATTTGTAAATAGCCCTTTGCTTAAGACCACTACATCTTAAAGCAAACACAAGCATCCTGTGTGCTATTTCGCTGGATTTAGTTTCATGGATTTTCATGGATTTAGATTGTGAAAGCACACCAACATAATCACTTAAACTGCCCCTGTGTTTATTATGTCTGCCTGTAAATTTATTTTTCTCCATGTGGATTTTATAAAGCAAATAGGCGTTAAAACCTTGTCAAATCTGAAGCAGTCATTAAATCAGAGTTAGTGGGGGATGAGATCCAGTGGATTTAGTAGACAAAGAAGATCTAAGTCTCTTATGTAGATATTAAATTCCCTTTACATTATATTTCAAGACATAGCACTTAACCTTGGGTATTACCCAATACTGAGTACTAATACATTTGATGTGTTGTTGCTGTTTTTATCAGTGTTGGAAGAGACCATTTTGTGCTTCTATTAAAAACCTTTGTTTGCTTTTTGCTCTAGTTTTTTCCTCTTCTTTTGCAGTGCACTGCAAACAAGTCAAACAAGTAAAAGTACAAGAGGGCAACTCTAATAAAATATTTTATAAAGCAAAACCCACATCTGTATTTTCCATTTACTTCAGCTCTTATAACACTGTGACCACAAACTTGAACATTTCAGCACAACAGCAGCCTGCAGGGAAATTGAATGCTATTCGATTATAATTGTAGAGTGAAAAAAAAAATAATGAAAAAGAACAAAGTGAGTATGAGTGTTTATGTGGATGCTCAATTGAATCTGATGAGTTTATCTGTGACCTGTGGCTTCTTCATCAGTATTGTCAATACAAGTGCACACAATCAAATATGAATACTAAACAATAACCCCCAAAATGAAGGCAGGATCAGAGAAAAAAATATTTCACTGCATTCAAACCTGTTTTGTTCCCCGAAGAAGATTACGGTGTGGCTTTTAAACTGTTAGAATCCTGCTGCGTTTTAATATCTTGTGTGATCTATTTGTGTCCTAAGCTGTTAATAGCTTAGAGGAATCAGGGAAACGCAGCAGGGGTGGAGCTCGCATAATGGATCGGTTATTTTACTTTCTCTCCCCAAAAAAAGATAGGATTGGGAGTTTGTGTTTCCCATCTTTTTAAATGTATCTTGTTCTTAAGAGGAATACACGATAACACAGGGCGTGTTAATGCACTTGTCCAGAGGTTGGGTTTACCCAAAACAAGCCAAGAAACATGGCACAAAGTGTATGGTAAGGAATCAAATCCGGTGTAGGATGGAATTTCAAGGCCCTGTACTCAATGTCAGCAAGCGGATATCAAAACCGCTGTGCTGAACTCGGAGAGTGTTAGCCCAGTAGGCGGAGAGCAGCAAAAGTGTATTCTTCATTTCAGAGTCACAGCACTGGTACAGCTCTGATAACAATGTGCCCTAAACCTGACTTAGTTGCTATTTTATTTTATAGCTCTGTTGCCTGGTGAATATTCTCAGAATATTCATATAAAAACTGCCTTAGTCATGTGTGTACTCCCATATGTGACAAGTGACACAGTTACATCCTAAGGGCAACATACAGATGTGTCATCAATGTGCCTTCTCTTCTGATTCTGATGCCTGCCTATGTTTAACAATTGGTTAACAACAAGCATTTGTAATGGTTTGTAATAGGCTTTAGATCACAAGATAGACCAGTGCTCAAATGTTAGCATATTACACATTTAAAGGACAATGGCTTGACCCACACAATTAGCTTTTTAATAAGTCTTTATCAATGTCCAAATCATTTAAAGTTTGTTGCAAGTGTTTGTTTAAAGTGCATAATTTAACAGGTATTTACTTGGATTTGAGAGGCAATGCAAACATTCAAAAACCTACTCCCTGTATTTATAGCGTCTTGATTTTCCACTGGGACTAAACTCTCCATCACACGTGGTAAAAGCTGTAATGTTGTGCGATGTTGCATAAATGTTTCAGAATCACGTTGCCTGTTATGGGTTATAGACAAACCCCCGCGGCCCAATTTAGCCCGTCTTATAATGGCATCTCTAATGCTTCAGTCTACATGAAAATAAACAAGTCTGTAAAAAGGAATATTAAATGCACTGTATTATTGCTTATTCCCAGAGAAACAAATTGATCTTTTTATGACATTGAATCCATAAAGCACGACAGTAGCCATTTTGCAGCAGTTACATAAACAAACTAGCGAGCAGAGCTTTACGACCCTCCATTTCAACAATGTGGATTGAATTTTTGAACTGTTCAGACACTTGGTTGGGGCATTTGTCTGTAATGTGGCTGTGTGAGTGGGAGGTTGTGTGTAATCTCGACTTTAGCTGAAGTATTGTTGACTCTCTGATCCAGCAGGTTAAGGAGGGCTTTGGCACCGTGCTACTGACCCATCTGGACTATTTTCAGCATTTCAGCCAATTTTGACCTAAGCTCATCTACTGTATACTGCCTTTATTCAATTCAGACCTTTCAGCAATACAGCTGTTGCTGTTGTGATGGTCACTGACCTCTGAAGATGTACTATAGCTCAGAGTTTCTGTCCCTTAGCATGGGCAGTTCTTATGAGGAGATCAGCAAAACAGGCAAAGAAAGAAAAAGGTGAAGAACACAGAGGATTTTCCATATTTTTTAAGCTGCTAAGAATCAGTGTTTTCTAAATCTGCTCTTGGTGACTTTCACCCGATTCAAATATCCATATCTCCCCCTGCCCATCTTATCCCACAGCTCAGGCTTCATGTGACCTCCTACACACACTATAAGAGCCAAAGAGGATCAGCGCGTAGATCCACTCAGATTACCACCTTCTTTGTCGCTCTCCTGCTCTGTCTCTCTTTGCTTTTTTAACTTTACCCCACAAAGTGAATAATGTGTTTTCCATCCTGATTTTCCATTTGGACAAGGGCAAACAGCAGCACATACACTAAGGCAGACACTGCTGCGGGGCAGGTCAACATTTGAGGGACCAGAATAAAAGTCAGCTGACCAAGGTCTTGGTGGCTCCCAGTCCTACATGGCTGCCAAGCTCCACTCCATAGTAATGTAAGTTTTTGAGCAACATAGGCCATGTTTATGTTTGTGCAGATGAGTTTTTAAATGAGAAAATGCAACAGAAAGTGAGAAGGAGTTTTTGTAACGCTCTGTGACATTGAGATACAGCGAATAATCAAATTCTTCTAGTGCTTAAATTCCAGGTAGAGTATAGCTATGTGTAGGAATGTCCTTCTTTCAATACACAGGTTCTTGGTTACAAAGCAACCTAGAGCACTTGGTAAAAGCATTATATGATGAAAAAGGCTGACTCTGATCTCTAAGGCATTTATTTGAGTTAAATGTTGTTAGTGACTAGCAACATCCAGGCATTCACTTTCTGTATGCAGGTGTCACATCAGCGTAGTTTTACACTCTCTGACCTGTAATAATGCCTGGTGGTTGACCCTCTGCCCTTCAAACTAAGCTTCTTCTGATGTGCACCTGTGTCTGTGACCATAGTTTGAGTGCTTTCTTGATCATTTTATCTTTGACTTGGCTTTCTTCTTACACTCACTATTTATAAAATACACTTGAAGCAAAGCCCTGTATTGTCTGTTACAAAACAAGTTTATTTTAGCTAAACTTCCTATTAGTAAGCTTGGAAATTCCTTAAAATCACTTCCCAATGTTTCTGCATTTAACACATGAAGTTCATACTTAAATGTTAACAATGACTTCATATGTAATTATTGCAGAGTACAGATACAAGAACCTAAATTTGAAACATATAATGTTTCATAAACACTTTAACAGAGGATTATTTGCAGTTTGCTTTACTTTTATTATTTCCATTTACAGTAAAATATGTCCAGTGCTATTTAGACAAACGAGAATAAAAACTTACACAAGTCAAGTACTTATATACGCAGTGACTAGGGAGGTCAAACAAGAACAAGATGCACTAATACTGGTGAGAACCAAATTCTGGTATTGGTATCTGGACAACCCTAGTCATAAAGTTGGTGCTGCTTATTGTATGAGAAGGCGCCATATGTTATTGTGAGGAAACTCACTACAATAAAATGTAGTACACCACTGGGAGGAGGAGCGTAGTGGGCATCAATGAGCTGTGTGTCATTAAAGTCACTTGAAGCGAAACATGAGTTGGTAGTAGAACGACGGTGCTCCACAAAATGACAGTGCTCTAGTACACAGTTTGTGTGTGTGTGTGTGTGTGTGTGTGTGTGTGTGTGTGTGTGTGTGTGCGTGTGCGTGCGTGCGTGCGTGCGTGCATGTGCGTGCGTGCGTGTGTGTGTGTGTGAGTGAGTGCTGTCCCACTTCTTTTTTTTTTTGTTTGCATATGTTTCACAAGATTATTATCACATCTATGGTGCGTCTATGTACTCGGTGTCCCCGTTTTCTTTCTACCCTGTAGGTGTTCCTGTTCATCCTATATTCATAGTTATAACAAATGGTGAGGGAGCAAGAATACATCATTATTTGTTCAACAAAACTCAGAGTATCAACATTAGGAAAAACACTGAAAGGTTTTTATTTATTTTAGCAAATGTTATTTTTCTACATGGCTCTTAATTATGATATGTTTGAATTACAGAAGAAGCTTGGCAAAACTGCAGCAAATTTTTTAATAGTAATATTAATAATTCTAGGATCTTTAATGTGGTTGTATTTGGTACTTGATCATGGCATAGAATGTGACTAAGTAAAAATACTCTGTTACTGTACTTAATGAATATTGTCAAGTATCTTTATTGAAGTAAATTTAAAAGCAGGTACTTTTAACTTTTACTCCACTACATTTTAGAGCAAATATCAGTACTTTCCACTCCCCTACATTTTTTGATGTGTCTGGAAATAGTGAGTGAATTACCTGGAGTATATTTTTCTGTGTGTATATACGCAATCTAGAGAGCTCTCAATGCAATATATGATAATTTAACCATTTAAACTGTGCTCTAGGTGAATCTGTCTTTGAATACAGTATATACTATATGTTACAGGATCATTTACAGATGTCTAAACAGAAAAAAAAAAATACAAATAAATTCCGTCTGCATTCCCTTGGCTGTTGTTACTTAACTCCCAGTCATACACCCACACACAAAGCAGCAGGGCAGCCAGCCTCTTGACACCGTTCCATTTAGCCCACACTCCTGCCAGAGGATCCAGCTAATAACTCATATAGCCTGAAACAGCCATAGTGCGAAACAATTACTTTCAAGAAGAATCAGAGGAATCAGGGGAAATGAGAGAAAGCGTAACCTTGAGAGAGGATAACATTTTTTTAACATCAGCTCAAAACCCCTGTGCTGAAAGTGAGGTTGAAAAAAGTTCGCTAATAAAGCTTTCTACTAAACTGAAATTGCATTACAGCGTGCATCGCTATTCAAGGCCTCTCTCGCGCTCTCTGCAAGCTAAAAAATGAGTTGCACTCCCGATGTGTCAAAAATCAAACAGCTTTCCCAATGGAACTAAATTACCTTAAGTGGTTGGGGATATATTAGAAACACACAGACCATATTTATTTGACAAAAATACTGTATTTGATTTGTTTATAGACCACAACAAGACAGCTACCATTGGTTTATTAAAGCCCCAAATGCAATCTGTCTCAACAAAAACACTATCACAAACTGTCGTTTCACTTTTTATTTTGGTGCAAGGTAACAAAACTCACTCACTCACTCAGGTAATGTGGAAACAAGCTGCAAATTCACAGTTTGCATTGGTTTTACACCTGAGCCTGATGCTCATTTATTTTGCAAGAGACAAAGAGCACACTGCTTTTGTTCACCTATAGCAGCTTCTCAACAGAAAGTCTTTATTTACTGTGACTATTGAAGGCAGCACTCACATATGAACCTTGTGAGTCTTACATGCACTCGTGTTACAAGGCTCTATGCCTTATGTCTTATCTTGTAAAGAAATAAGAAGTATTAATAAAACATGGTTACAAGGCAAGGTGTGTTTTTATATTCTACCTTGAAACTACAAACTACAAAAAATGTGGATCCAACATAAAAGTAAATTTGATAATTAAATTAAACCACTGAATAAAAAGCTTTGAGGACTGTGGCAGAGGCTGGATGTAAAAATTATTTTGAGAGGTTTATACAGTGTTGTGTGTTGAGTTTACTTTGTTTACTGATGTGGCTTAGTTGCACAGCTACTGTTGTTCCAGTTAAAGCCATGCACTTTGTGTTTTGATAATGGACTGTGTAGTAAATGTGGAAAATGAGGAACTTTGAGGACCAAGGAAGACACAAATCCACAAGGACACTGTGTTAAAAGAGGAGACTTAAAAATAATAAAACATTTGAAATAAAATACTTAAGACATAAGTACCACAGACATAAGGGCACAACAGAATACATGACACAGACTCCACAGAGCACAGGGACACACAGAGTTTACAGAGCACAGGGACACACAGAGTTTACAGAGCACAGGGACACACAGAGTTTACAGAGCACAGGGACACACAGAGTTTACAGAGCACAGGGACACACAGAGTTTACAGAGCACAGGGACACACAGAGTTTACAGAGGACAGGGACACACAGAGTTCACAGGACAGGGACACACAGAGTTTACAGAGGACAGGGACACACAGAGTTTACAGAGGACAGGGACACACAGAGTTTACAGAGGACAGGGACACACAGAGTTTACAGAGCACAGGGACACACAGAGTTTACAGAGGACAGGGACACACAGAGTTTACAGAGGACAGGGACACACAGAGTTCACAGGACAGGGACAAAGAGTTTACAGGACTGGGACACACAGAGTTTACAGAGCACAGGGACACACAGAGTTTACAGAGGACAGGGACACACAGAGTTCACAGGACAGGGACAAAGAGTTTACAGGACTGGGACACACAGAGTTTACAGAGCACAGGGACACACAGAGTTTACAGAGGACTGGGACACAGAGTTCACAGGACAGGGACAAAGAGTTTACAGGACTGGGACACAGAGTTCACAGGACTGGGACACACAGAGTTCACAGGACAGGGACAAAGAGTTTACAGGACTGGGACACACAGAGTTTACAGAGCACAGGGACACACAGAGTTTACAGAGGACTGGGACACAGAGTTCACAGGACTGGGACACAGAGTTCACAGAGGACTGGGACACACAGAGTTCACAGGACTGGGACACAGAGTTTACAGGACTGGGACACAGAGTTCACAGGACTGGGACACACAGAGGTCACAGAGGACTGGGACACACAGAGTTCACAGGACTGGGACACAGAGTTCACAGGACTGGGACACAGAGGTCACAGAGGACTGGGACACACAGAGTTCACAGGACTGGGACACAGAGTTTACAGGACTGGGACACAGAGGTCACAGAGGACTGGGACACAGAGTTCACAGGACTGGGACACACAGAGTTCACAGGACTGGGACACACAGAGTTCACAGGACTGGAACACAGAGTTCACAGGACTGGGACACACAGAGTTCACAGGACTGGGACACACAGAGTTCACAGGACTGGGACACAGAGTTTACAGGACTGGGACACACAGAGGTCACAGAGGACTGGGACACACAGAGGTCACAGAGGAGTGGGACACACAGAGGTCGCAGAGGAGTGGGACACACAGAAGTCACAGAGGACTGGGACACAGAGGTCACAGTGGAGTGGGACACACAGAGGTCACAGAGGACTGGGACACACAGAGGTCACAGAGGAGTGGGACACACAGAGGTCCCAGAGGAGTGGGACACAGAGGTCACAGAGGAGTGGGACACAGAGGTCACAGAGGAGTGGGACACACAGAGGTCACAGAGGACTGGGACACACAGAGGTCACAGAGGAGTGGGACACACAGAGGTCACAGAGGACTGGGACACACAGAGGTCCCAGAGGAGTGGGACACAGAGGTCACAGAGGAGTGGGACACACAGAGGTCACAGAGGACTGGGACACACAGAGGTCACAGAGGAGTGGGACACACAGAGGTCACAGAGTGTACACAGTTTGTCATAGAGCGCATGTGTGTTGACATCATTACTAGATCCTGTCCAGAACATATAAAAGGAGGCTTGAAACTCAAGCAAACAGGTCTTGCTGATCTTTTTGATTCAAAGTCAGCAACAGCATAAACCCACTCTTACTGTACTATCCCTGTTGCTCTACCCAGGGTTGTTAGAATGTTTTTTCTTGTTAAGTTTCAGTCTCGGTCCAAGCAGTCCACTGGACATCAGAATAACCGGGAGATTCGACCGTCGGACATAAGCCTAAGCTAAGTCCTCTACCAAAATCCTCCATAAATAGGTGGGACTGTCCTGAGGAATAAGCGCTCACTGGGGGAGTCACACACTCGGGGCTCAATTTTATGGACGGAGCTGTTTTTTTTCGGTTAGACCGACTTGCAACCGGGCCTGGGGTCCGCCTACAGAGATCTGTCAGCCACAAAAGTTATTAATGTGTAGAAGCAGGTACTGTTTTAGAGTCTCATAAAAAAAGGAAATAACAGGGAGGAAGCCTTCTTATAAGAGATGACTCCCGAACATTTTAACTGAGCGCTTGACCATTAGTGACATGCATACATAGTTCTAATCCCAATTTACAATGAACCGATGACTGAAATCTTAATGTTTGTAAAGATGTGCTGATTTTGAAGGTTTCTCACTACACACACTTAATGGCACTCTGTGTTTTGTAATGTTTTATAGCAACATCTCTTTATTCATGGTGTCTGCTGCTGGTGTCTAGTATTTGCTTTTGTTACGGTAGGAATACACTCAGACAGAAAAAAACGTGGAAAAAAATAATTATTTCTAGAAAGTGTTTCTTAGTCTGATCTCAAGTATCAAATGCATTATGATTTCACATTTTCTTTTTAGTTTATTGAAGTAAATTTATTTATTTAGATTTTTATCTGTTTAAAACACTGGCTCACAAGAAAACACTTTTTTATTGAAAATGTTGTTTTTTACAATTTCTTTAGTGTTAACATGTGCACGCACAAGCAGCTCATACAAATGATTAGTTCACACATTCACTTGTACAGGTATCTTATCAGGTATGGAAACATGCAGGTCTTTACAGTGTCATTAATAATTGAAAGGGTTAAAGACGTTTTAAACTTGTGGAACACAGCATGTGTGCATGAGCGCATGCATGTGTCTTGAGGGCCAGTTTCTTCTGTGGTTGAGTGGAGAGAGCTCATTTGAGAAGACATGATTTGAGGAGCGATCAGGGAATTCCTCCAACTCCATGCTCCTATAAATCATCTCTTTAATCAGCCTGAAAACCTCCTCTCGACACACAGCTGACAAACACACGCGGCTTACAATACAAAAAGAAAAGGAGCTAGCGGCGTCATACAGCCCCGTAAAAGGAGAGCGAACCTCTGATAAAGGTAGACTGAGTGAATGAGTAAAGCAGTAGAAGAGACATAGTTCACCCAAGTTGGCAACGGCGAGCGGAGCAGTGCCAGGCCGGTAATTGGATCGGATAGTCTTCAGGGAGGAGATAGACGCTGAAGGAGGAGGAGTGAAGGGGGCCTAGGTTGCTAAAATCCATGTCTCTTGAGCCAAGGATAAGCTATCTGTAGACTTTAATACTCAGTCATTTAGTTGATAGAATTCTACGCAGCAGAAAAATATGGACAATGAGATCAGCTGAAGTAAAAGCAGTGCGCACATGAAGTTTGATTTTTACAGTAAAAAAACATTATGAAATTGTTTCTATTTTGATTTGATATTTTGATATAAGAATTGTTGTTACTATTTTAGTTTTCAATCAGGAGTGCCGTGTTTACAAATCTGAACACACATTTCTGCTTTCTATGTCATAAATTAGATATATATTATTGTTATATTTTTTGTACTTCACTTTATCTTTCATTTATAATTAAAGTAAAACTATAACTTTTTACCTCAAAAAATGCAGGCTTCAAACAATTAAATAATTCTCAAAATCCTTCTATAGATACTCCACTTTGTATCATTGATTACTACAGTCAGAACTTATCATCAACAGAAATCTACATTAGTACATTAAATATATGAATATGTATGTGGAGTTTTCTGCAGTAATTGTCCCCTTTGGTCCTTTAGTGGATACATCCTGAAAGGTTACATAGAGTTGTGTATAAAATTCTCAATAATAATTGCTCATCTTGCATATGTCTTAGCTTTTAGTCTATAGTTCTAGTGTGTATTCTCAAACTATTCTTCAAACCAGCGTCTCGATTATACAGTATGTTCCTATGGTTTATGATGTTTAGCTGTACTAACTGTAAACATCAGCCAGCTGTTTTAGCTGCAGTAGCTCTCTGGACTTTTATTGCTAATTTCTTGTCCATGTTTTTGTCCTAAACCCATTGAGGACTCGACTGCAGCTTTACAGGACTTTTGAGTGTATTGGCTGACATCGCACATTATTGATGTGCTTTTCTTCTATTGTGTATTGAAGAACCGATATGAACCAACTCTATTCATCATCATGCACCAAAAGGGCTTTTTTCCTATTTAAATACCAATAAGGTCTTAGGCTTTTTAATCTTATATACATAGAAATGAAATGTCTGCACACTATAGCGGAATCTATATTAATAACATCATTCGAGCTCAGCACAGGGCCAGATAGAAAGAGATAGAGTTGTCCGATAGTTGTATTACAGTAATACCTTGGTTTAATGGATGTCTGGTTTGGAATAAGGCTGTACTCGGTCCAATTGAGATTGTGTTGCGTTGGAGGGATGAGGTGCGCCCCCTCATAAATCCTCTCCGAGATGAGATTGGGGTTCAGAAAGAGGGAATGAGCGGACAGTAAAAAAGACAGAATGATGCACACAAATCCAGCAGAGGATTTCGCTGTTGTGATGGGCTGGCAGTGCAGGGAGGGTGAGTCTCACATATGGGCTCTGTTAATCCTCCAGTCAGGCCTTAGCCACACATACACAGAGGAAGGGCTAATGTCTCTAAGACGCAGCTCTTTGGAGGACAACATTATTTGTACTGTCTCATCCTTCTATTTATATTACACACAATGTGGGACAATTACACTCTTTGGCTCATATTTCTGGGTGATGATGGACAGAAAAAATACAAGAGGGGAATATGAAGAGGGCATGAATGGCGAGGAGCCAGAGACAGGGGGAAATGGCTAGAGGTGGAAATGGTCAACCAGAAAGTCATTCAGCTATGAATTATTAAGCTGCTGTTGCATGCTTTGATCTGCTTGAAGTGTAATAAGAAAGAAGGAATGCTGTCAGGATAATGGAGACAAGGAACTTCAAAATGCTGCAAAGGAAAACATAAACTTAAGAAGGGGTTAAGAAAGGGGTGTGGAAAAGACACAAGGTTACCGAATACAATCTCATCCTGTGGCTTAGCGAAGCAAAGTTTAAAGGTACTTTGTCCAATGTTAATGGATTTGTCAAGGACCTACTTTTAACCCACTGGACGTGTTTGAGTCAGACTGCTGTCCGACTGAAAACACTTGAAGGCCAGCCAATATTTAGACCTTCTTGTTCACAATTCAATCCAGCCCTTCATTTTTGAACAACGCAATAGGTTTTTTTAAATTTCCAAGAGATTTTATTGTTGTGTAGAGGTTATGGGAAACTCGAAGTGAAAGACTTTTCAAAATATGTCAAATGCATTGTTTTGTCTCACCTGGTTTTTACTCCCGAAGTGGCAATTATGTTTTATTTTATATATTATTTTCTGCCTTATTCTAGTTTTAGTTTTTATTATTTTCTTTGAACAGGTGCTTAAAAGGTGCTCAACAAATTACTTCCCGCATACTGCTTTTACAGACTAATGAAAGAAACATTTTAGAGCAGGGCCGTCACAGAGTGTGGGAGTTACTAATTAAATAATTTACTTACACGTGTGATTAAATTAATGGAAAAGCTCAAATCTTTTTTTTTTTAAACATCACAGCACCATCTCTTTTTATCAAAAAATATATAGCCTTACATAGTTGGACAGTTTTTCAGTAAAAACCAGATCGACATACTCACCTAACCATCCTGTGACAACACATACTTTGCCAAAAATTCTCAAGACTAATTTTATTCATACAACACACACATATCAGTCACATGTGTGTTTGCGGTGTATTTGTTGGAAAACAACTTAAGTGTTTGCAAATCCTGAAAAGTTATGTAGTGTTGCTTTAAGATGTCTTGGGCTTGAAATGTTGGTCTCGTCGGGGGCCATGTGGAAAAGGGGAAGGGTGACTTTGTCCACGTGTAAACAACAGATGTGAAAAGTGGCCCGCAACCCAAGACGCCGGTAAACTGCACATTCAAGGACTGTCCTGTCCCTGTGTCTGTTGGCCCATCTGCCATTGCTTTTAGCCTCATAAGCTCAAGCCTGTAAAGACATTGACAGTGACAGCTACCTGGAGTCATAATGATTCAGGTTACGATTAGACGGAAGTGTTGCTTCCATTATTGTTTTACACACTAAGTCAGCAATAAAGAGAGCAAACAGGCCGGGCACGCTGGCGCTCATTAGTAGTGTGGACTTTAGCACTGGCAGGGTCTTAATTGTTTTTCTCTTTAACTGAGCAACTTCATCAATAATCATTAGAAGGTGCTTGAGCAGGTGGGGCACTTCAAGTTCACACAACAGAAGGAAACCATGAGTCATACAAGCCCTTTATTTTCCAGATATACTTAACTGTCCTTTGTAATTAGACTCACGCTGATTTAATCCCAATAATGTTTCAAAGCTTCAAAAACCTTAGCTGCTAAATCGGCCTGAATGAAGCTGTCGTGGAAGAGAATTTGATATAGCAGCCTGAGAATAAATTGAATAAACCGATGCAGAGATGACAGGAGATGAAATGACTTTACATAGCTCAGATATAAATGTTATTTTGCAATAGAATTGACCACATTTTTCATTCTGTGCTGCTGCTAAAAAGAAGATTTTGGATTTGTCAGCGGTATTGCCTATGCAGTGAAGATATGTCAGGGACGTAGCTAACAGTCAGTGACATTTCAGCTCCACATTCAGGAGAATCCAGAGATTTGTAAAATGTGTCATTCAAAATACTCCAACTATGCCTCAGTTTCCCATGAACCCTCGTCTGCCATTATTTGTGAAATCCAGACTGCAAGAAATGTGAGTGTTTTTAAAAGTCTATGTGGAGGAAAAGATTAATTTTTACACAATCAAAATAAATTTACCTCCACACCTCTGATGCCCCCCTTGAACTGTGTGAAGGATTTAATCTGAAAAACGGTGGGACCAGGTGTGTTTACAACATATTTGCCTTAAAATGCTGCATAGTAGGCCTTTAATTTGTCCACATTTGTTCAGTGATAAAGTACAACCAACATAGTTCCAAACAAAAGGCAGAGAGCAAAGTTTATGCCATTTTCTGTTTATATCTATTTAAGGTTTATCATACACTTCAACCCGGTATGTCTTACAATACACATTCTTTCTTGTGGCTTGAATATACAGTAAGTTGTATTTTTATGCCATTACTATTTAATTGGTTTTATAAAATGGCACAAACTAATAATCCACCAACAACGTCTACCTCAGGGACATTAATCCTTTATATTCCAAGTATCATAATGTTTGTTTTTTTTAACTTTTGAATTAGGAGATTGAAGTTGCGTTTTTATGCCCTCATCTGACTTACTCTCATAATTTAATAAACATTATTAAATACACCCACACTGTTCTTTCCATGAACCGATAAGGCACAGTCTCATTACATGTGACCTCTCACTGTAAACATGCAGCGTTGTCTCACCACCTCTGCTGTGTGCAGAGACATTTCTCTAATTTCTCTGCCTGTGTGCTTTTACTTACATGATGGTGGTCTTTGTTTTATGGTGTCTCTTTACCCCAAGCCTCTCTCTGCCTCTCTCTGTTCAGGCACATCCAGCGTGGCTTTGTTCTCAGCATCGTACCCCCTTTCCCGTTCTGTCATCTGTTGCTGATAGTCATGCCGTATTAGAGGAAGCAGGCCCTGGGGCAGCCTATTTGTATGGGCCGTGTGCTCTCAGAGCCTGCAGAGCTGACAGAAAAGCTTTACAGCAAAACACATTGTGTGTTCGCTCCCACACTTACACACAAATCATTCTTGTTCATTTACTTTTCCTGTCCTGGGGAGATGTCGCTGTGCTCCGGGAAAGTTTTCCTGTCATACCATGGCAAGGACTCACTGGCTGTGTGTTTGTGAACTATAGCCAGCAAGTGAGCATGTTAAGAATAGCTGGGGGGATAAATTCTGCTGGTCCCTGTGGGTAGAGAGGGGAGTGAAGCTGATTTAATAAACAAACAGATTCTGAATGTAACTAAAGAGCTATAATTGACCAACAACATGACATTAGATAATAACTGCAGATGCTAGTAATTTGAAGTTTATTAATACTAAACAAACAATTCATTTGAAATAAGCGGCAGTGTGAGAGATAAAGCTGATAATTTGACATTCTAATTATTAGTTGCTGCATAATTACAGTGCAGAAGTAGTAAAAATCTTGTTGCCATGTTGTCACCTTTTCATGAGAATTAAAATTTCTTTGCTTTTGCCTTGTTCTCTGTAAAAGTAAGTGGCATTTCCAACCCATTTTCCCTCTTTCTGCCTCTTTGACATTTGTTGCATGGTGAGTGAGTGACAGTGGCGAGATGTGGATCTGGAGGAGTAATTAAATCAAGGTTTGCTGCTGTTTAACACGGGCCGACCGAGGAGGTGACAAAGCTTATTGACAAAAATCTACGCAAATGTCAACTGGCCTTTTCCATCCCAATTTGATGTAATTTACCAGTGTTGTCAAAGCTAAATAGCTCATTTAGGTCTGTGGTGTGCCTGAAAAACACAGGTGGCGACAGAAAGACGTGCACATCTTGCTTCTATTACAGAGATGTGATCTTTCACTGTCTGCCATCACTGCTTCCCGGTGGCAGTCTCCATTCTCTGCTTCTCTCTTCTTTGGCGCCAATCTGTTCCATACAGTTAGTGGGCGACTGACAATTAGAGACAGTGAAAGAAGGAAAGCAATACCACCACAGGAGGCCTGCAAGGGCCCAAAGACAAGCTACAGATTAAAATGTTTGCTGTGTGTTTTGTGTCTGTTTCATTAAAGTTTTTTAGAGATGTATTTGGCTGAATGCTAACACTAGCACCATTGGTCACGACACATTGCAAATGAGGATGAAATAATAAAGGGGCTCTAAGAATCAAAGTGGCTAAACTTAAACAGCTCTGAAAGTTGCTGTAAAACAACTCTGAAAGATAGTCGGTGCTAGGAGATCTAAACCATGCAAAGTCTTTCTATTCGAATTAAAAATACAAAAAGCTCCAGCTCATTCTCTCATAGCCTTCCCTTAAATCAGATTTTCATTGTAACGCTGTTGTAGAATGAATGTTAGTGATTTTTTTAAAGAACTCATATTTATCATTTTAATTGCATTTTCACTACTGTAGCGTACTACTCTACAACTCTATCTACCCGTATTTACAATAAATACTGTACATACTGTATTCACTTTGCTCAACAACACTTCTGGTTAGATGCTATGCTGCATTGCGTTGCCTTGTTACATGTGTGAAGACAGTGAAGTTCAATCTAATCTTATCTTAAATTGGCTATGAGTCATACTGCATGATTTAAAGTAAACTGGTTTGTTGGTGATCCCAGAAGAAATTCAACAAGCATAAGAGTGTTTGTCATTGTTAAAGCAACGCTACATAACTTTTCAGGATTTACTCCCACTGAAGGTGTCTGCTTGCAGTGCTGCAAAAACACATTGGACTGTTATGTCTCAATATGTATTTTGTTTGCATAGAGTTGTTAACCTGGTGAGAAATGTGGTTTTATATGATAATAACATCGCGTCACTCAGAATTACTACATGCAGTGTTTTGTGACACACTAGATGTTCTAACTTTGTAATGCTAAGGAACTCTCATGATTTCAAAGCTATACTTCTTTTATTGATTTTAAGAACTTGCAATTTCTCATGAAAAGTTACATTGTGTACACTGCATTTACATTACACAAGTAGTAGTACTGGTGTTATCTAAATGGCAAAAGCTACACACTTTATATATATTAGTGTCCGGTAATAAAGTCCCATTAACACAAACGCACAGATACTGTACACACATTAAAACACAAATGGGAATGCAGAGGAAGCAAATGAGAGCTCACCAATGTCGAGCAAAATTAACATTTAATTAGCAATAAAATCACCATTTACAGCTTTCAACATGAACAGTACTTTGGCAGCGCATGGTTAAATCTGTGTTTTTATGCTCCTGACTCTGAACCATGGTGATTAAATGGAAAAGGTAACGCTCAGAAGGGAAGAGGAGCTGGTGAGAAGAAAATAGAGAAAAGCGCACTTATTGGTGTGAACCTTATGGGTTGCTCTTAATTAACATAATGAAGTACAGAAAGGATTAAAAGTGAACAAAGTAGGCTATATACACTTGAAAATTGCTGAATGGTTTGATGAGACACAAGTCACTGTCACTGGTTGTCCTTGGCCATTTTTAGAATTTAGTATAAATGAGACACTGAGAAATTAAATTCGTAGACAAAAAAATGTGCAACAAGAATAAAATGCATCAAACTGCAGTCGGTGCACAGCTTCAAATGCAGTAACTCACTTGATGCTTCTCTCAACAGTGCATTTGATATTAAGACAGGTGCCAACTGTGATGGGGCCCCCGCTGCCTTCTTTGCTCTTACTTTGCTCTTAAGACTACAAAGAGGAGAAAATAATAAATAGCAACAAGAAGTTATGTGTCACTAAGTAGCTTTGGATAACAAAAGAGACTTAGACAAAGTTGTTTGGCAGATGATCTTTCCAAGCACCTGTATGATGCTAAAACTGTTGAACAGTGGGATGAATAAGCAGCACAAAGACTGAAAGTTATCTCATCTCGCACAGTTTGTAAACTCTCTATAAACTGAACGCTCAGCAGAGTTGCTCTTTTAAATGATGTGTTTTCTGTTCTTTCCGTCCTTGTCGCTTTATCTGCTGCTTCCTCTTCGCTATGGTTTATCATCTCCATTACCGACAGTGTGTTATGTGATGCGAGGAGCCATGGTGTACTGAAGTATATAGATGAGAATGAATGGTGGGGAAAGCCAGGGATGGAACAGCCCCCGCTGACTGATTAATGAGGTGTGTGTGTATGTGTGCCTTTGTCCACATCATAATGTATGTACATGAGTTTGTTAGTGAGGCGCAACTTGTTTGCAGAGCCTAACATGAACCTTCGGCAACTTCTAACGTCCTGAACTCGGAGGCACACAAGCATGAGACACACTCGCTGCTGTGGCCACTCATTTGCATGACAAAGGCTTGGTTAATTATTTAAGGAGCCTTATTTGATCAATACAGGAGAGCGGTATCCGACTGCAGGGACAATCTGAGCCACTGGATTGTATAGGCCTTCATTATTCATGAGAACCACAGAGAGGGACTATGTGTGAGAGACAAAGGGAGCAAGAGATAGCAACCAACAACAAAGGCAGCAGTGTCTTGTTTCATGTGTATTAAAAGTTTTCCTTTTTCGGTGCTAATGAATATTTTACATGGTTTGAAATTTAGATGGGACCTTTTTAACTGTAGAGGTGAGAGCTGAGGGGAAGGGTTAGGGGGTGGCACAGATGCTGTGGCAACAGTGGTTTGTCTCAGGGTGAAGAGGTCACTAGCTAAAACGACCAACCACAGACAACGTGCATTTGAAACATGCACTTATTATGACCAAATGCCTCTTGTCTTTCACCAGCGTCCACTTCTGTTTCTGTGCTTATTACCACCTGTGTAAAATTGTCAGATATTCTAATATACAACATATATAGTGTCCAGAGAGGGATGTTAACCAATGCAACATGCACACATTTGTATTCAATGGACTTGAATACAAATGAGTTACAGTACTTTTCTAAGTGTAGCATCGAGAATCCTCCAGCCTTTTGCAACCTCTTTGTGTATTTGTGACATCTGAATATGACCTAGACATACAGTAGACTAGATCTAATACAGCATCTACCTACCTAATGGTTTGGTTTGATATGAGTTTTTGATTTAACCCTTTTTTTTAACCATCCCATAGTCTCTCTGAACTTTCAACATGAGCCATGTTCAGTGGCTGCAGAAAATGTTAACTTTTCATTTTATGCATGAGCACACTGACTTGCATGCATTGATGCAGTGGGAGTGTGTGACCCTTGTTTGCATAAACGTGCTTAGGATTAGTCACAGGTACATGTCTGCGCTCCAGCACAGCTAAAAATAGTTAAATCCCAGAGGAGAGCTGGCTCACACCCCCTTGCCCCTCTTCCTTCTGGCCACGCTGCAAGGTGGAGGGACGAAGGGTGGAAGCTGTGAACACTTCAAGAAACTATCTCAGTTGAATATAAAGCACACAAGGAGCATACAATAAGAGTTATGTGTCTCTGATTTTCAAAGTTGCCCGGAAACTAAAACAAAAGAAAGAAAAGACACTCAAAAAATTACAGTAAACATAGTCCCTCTACCAACACACATAATTGTTCCCTGGTTGGAAATCCATCTATTTTTATGGACCACTGCAACGCGCAGCTCATTTGGATCTTGCTTTATCAGGGAATTTTTTATGCAGCTCTGATGCAGCTCAGCCTTTTGAAGAGTGGGCAAGTTATGTCTCTGTATAATGTAAAGAAAGCAGAACGAGAACAGTGGAAGGGAAGCCCGCGGCCTAAAGGCAACTTTTACAGACAAGTACAGGGGAATTAAGTAAAGCAAAAAGTAGTGCACGTTGCTTTTATTTATGTTTTTATTTTTATTTTTTAACCCCACACAGTTTTTCTGTTGGACAGAGCAGGATAGTTTCACTGAGGCTGTTTTTTTGCAGGTAATAATAAATTGCAGAAATACATTGATGCCAAAGCTTTTCAGCAGAGGTCAGTGCCAGAAAAGAGTCCTTCTGCGGGTCATTTATGGACTTGAACGCCAGATGGTGGTCGTCTGGTAAGAAGCATTGTGGGATCACAGAGGATGCTACTGCATACCTGTGAGATTAAAAAAAAAGAGGATTATTTTTGGCCAGACATATCTTTTGCTCACCTTTCTGACTTGTGCATCTTTGGGGAATGTAACTATGTCCATGTCAGATCTCTGTGTGTGTTTATGTGGGTGTGTGCTTACATGAACATCTGACCAAACATTCATAATTGGGCCCAGTAGCTCTTTAGTGGCTGTCGTCATGCCAACCACCACTTTCCTTTTGTGCCGTTCCCATTTTGTGTAGAGATGGCAACCGCATGGAGATGCCTCACACAAAATTCACCAATCATTAGCCAGGCTGCTTCCTTACCTTGTGTCCTAGAGGGCTGGTTTCTTTGTAGCTTTTGGTAAACACTGTTTGCTACTGCTGCCTGGCTCCTGTATAGTGTAGCTTACAGTCAGGAATGTGTCGCTGGCACAGCCCAGTACCAGAAATACAATATGTTTCCAAAAATTAATATTATGTTCAAGAAAATAGAAAAATGCTAACATAAAATTATGAATATCAAAATCAATTTTATGGCGTAGGCATACCCACAACAGTTATTAGATTAGAGGGAACACCTAGTTAATATTTGGAAAAAAGAAGGGTGTTGTGAAGCAGAAATTAACTTGCAAATAACACTCAACCCATCACAAGATTTTACCACAAAGACCCCTAGGCAAGGTCTTGCACTAACTTTTTTAAACAACTACTTATTATTGATATTATTGACCCCAACAGCCTTCTGCAGATTTACTATTTTAACTATTCTTCTAAAATAAATCACACAAGGCTATGGGTTCAATCACCGTGCCAGCCTGAAATGGTCTTTCTGTGTGGAGTTTGCATGTCCTCTCTGTGCTACTGTGAGTTCTCTCTGGGCACTTGAGCCTGCTCGTAAAGGTGAACTTCTGAATCTAAATGGCACATATTGAATAAATATATGTGTGACTGGTTGTCTGTCTGTGTTTCAGTTACAAGAGTATCCCACCTCATGTCTATAATTGCTGGCGTAAGCTCTGACAAAAAGTGATAGAAATGAATGACTGAACAGAATAAACAGGAACAAATTTGGCTAATCCAAATAACTTCCTCATAATTTTATACTATAAACTTAACTATACGATGTATGTTTTTTGCCTTTCATGCTTGCTATTTCAAATGAGCCCTGTGTGTGTCTAACTCAGTGTAAGTGTGCACAGGTTACATGTTACAAGTATGCCAGTGTGTTAGTCTTATTAAGAGATTACTCATGCTCCTGGACATCTCTTCAAGCATCTGACTGGACCAACCGTCCTATTACAACGCCTGCTGGGGTGTCATCTGGACCATACAAATCATCACCAACACGTGGACTAAGAGATAGAAAAGCAAAACTAATACGAGCCAGAGTACTGGTCTTTTTAAATCATAAATAAAGATCTTTAGTTAAAGAGAATGATAGAGAAAGACGAGGATGAGTTCTTCAGTCACATCCGATGCGTCTAAGACAGATTTACTTTTGTCTCTTGAAACTCACTCTGACAGTTTTTGAGATAAACTTTCTTCTTAAAAAAACTTTTTACCCATTTTTACTCTCTGTCTGCCATCTTCCATCTCCCTCCTTGTTACCAATTGGAGACAGACCACCAAAGAATTAGCTGGTCAAAGTATTATATCTGAGCCAAGTAAACATGCTTGTGCATACTTGTACACTATGGAGCATATGATCACTTAATTGGATTAAACATTTTTTTTAATCACATCATCACAGTAACTAGAAGATAAAAGCAGTGCCTTAATTAGCAGCAGCACTTGTGTATCAGATGAGGCTGTGGCTGTAAATTTAATCTTAAATCAAACTTTAAAAAGAGAGAATTTAATACATTCTGAATTAATGCATCTGAGCTTTCTGATGTAATCAAACATAACTTGGAGCTATTGCATTAAATTTCATCCAAGGAACAGATTTTCAGTGGGCCAAAGCAGTACAGCTACCTGTCACACAATCAGAATCTGGGCTGAGTTAGTGGCTGATCAGGTTACGGCAGGAGAAGTGTTCGGAGCGCGGCGCAGTCAGGCTTATTACCGGATTAACAGGCAGCATGTAAACGTGGCCCCAGTGGCTCGGTCTCTCTTATGCTCTTGTTATTGTTAACTATGAAGTTCACATCAAAACTCACAGCTAGTCTGATGTCATTACTGAGCAATTCTGTTGCCATTAGCAACCAATAGAGTCATGCTCTGTCGCCGATGTGATCAAGACAGCCAAAGAGTGACAATTAAAAGCATTATATGGAAGGACTGAAAAGAGTGTAGTTCAATCAAGCAGGGAAAACCAAAAGGCAGCACAATGGGCTCTGACAGATGTAAATGTCATCTGGTATGAATGGATTTGACTACCTATGCCCATGTTTCCTTTTTTTTTTTTGGAATATGTAAGCCTAACAGTGGCTGCGGGGGCTGAGACACACAGCACAAGTACAGCAGACATGAGCAGCCCCGAGGAAAGCCTCATCCTTCACTGCCCACATTCTTACACTATATGTGTCAGATTCCACTATGCATTTACCTGAAGTTGTTTGCTCACTCCTCTCAGCGTGTTTTGGAGGTGAGGTAAAGGAGACGAGGCTCATCATGGCGCGCTGCTGCTGCCACTGTCTCCTGCCTTGTCTGCTCCAAGAGCGCTGGCACCCCGCTGGGAAAGATGAGAGGCTTGATTACAGTCAAATTAGCAAATGAGCAGGTTAATTACAGAACCAAATTCCTGTATAAGAACTGTCATTTCTCTTGGAGATACTTGAAGAGCCAAAAGAAACAAGGATAAAGAAGGGGAAGAGAAAGTGTGCTTTTTTACTTTTATCTTTTCAAGAAAACTCCCTAGTCTATGCCCCTCTTAGCGACGAAGCTTACCGTTTGAGGTTAAGGGGAAATGGTTGCATCAATGAGCTATTATTTTTCTTTCAGAGGACACTTTTTTCTCCTGCATTTTCTATCTCTGTCTTCGTCTTTTTGCCCTCACTCATGAGACGGCATCAAACTCCTGACTCTACACACTCTCCCGCTCACTGGCTTTCATCCTTCACTTCACAGGAACCTTTGGGAGGCTTCAGATTTTTTTATTTGCTACAACCATGTAGAAAAAGAATTTTCTAAGACTTCGGCTAAAGTTTGCAAGGACATTTCCTTTCACAGTCATAAACAATGTGGACTGAATTGGAGGACAGGCAAAAATAATTAAGCAGAGAACCAGATTTTTTCTTTTGGTCAAACCTTTCTAACTGAAGGCCATTGTTGTTCTTTTTTTTATGACAGAAGCCTGTAAAAAGTGTTTAGAAGCTACCTGATGCAGCCTAGTGAACACCGCACTTTGCATTGGTGTTGTGTGTGGTTTTCCGCCTGCAGTGAGTGAGCATGGATTTTGTGGGCAGATGTGTATGAAGTCTGGAGCAAATGGAGTGAGAAGCTGAGCATCTGGCAGAGGACAAGGAGCAGGCCTGTGTAGGAAAGGAGATTTACACACACATATGGTGATTCACGCTACTGCCACACACATGAAAGTGACATGACTCACACCAGTTCACTTTCAGACGTTGTCATTTCTGTGTCATCTACGTGACAACCCTATGCAACACCACTAACTTAATTTCTCCTGTTGTCGCGGTCATGTCAACGTCTGTCATCAGTTTCGATCAATTAGAGTTTCACTCCACCACCAGTGTTTCCAGGGAATTTGTCTCGGATCCATTCATATTTCTTAATGGAAGTAAAGTTGTGAAAGATGACAGATGCCTTTTCATGGTTGGCTCAGATGAAGCCAGAGAGGTATTGCGTAAATACACATAGACAGTCCAAACTTGGAAAGAGCAGTTTAGTAACCAACTAAAGTAGGGCACTATCTATATTTTATACATTTGAGTGGTGGTCAAAATGAGAAAGGCTTTAGAGTGCTGAAAGGTGGACAGGCTCTTTTTGTGTCTCTGTAAATCAAAGCAGGTTATCTCTTTTCAATTGAAGCATCAGCTACACCCATCCACTCCCTCGTCTCATTCTTTCTTCATTTTCCTACATCCATACTTCTCTCCTCCTCTCCAATTCCCCCTCCCACTTACAGAACTCTATTGGATTTTAGTCTATTCCAAATGAATAGAGCCACAGCGCTCATGTCGAAACGAGCCCAGTCGATTGTCTAAATGTAACTATGCACAGTTATCTGGACTGCAGCGCAGGCCATTTGCGGGAAGCCTAAACATTATAAACAAATAAAGCAGCCGTATTGCCTCCAGGCCCTTGGTTAGGAATGCAGCGCAGTGTCTGGTGAATGGGCAGCCAGCGTGAAATCCAATAGTGTGTGGAGGAGGAGGAGAACACTCCACTCTAATCTTCATCAATATAGCACTATACAAGACTGGTACGGCTGCTGCCACCAAAATACGTCCACTCTATGCCACATCTGATACTAGTTGTACCACTCTACAGCTGCTGGTGGTGCTTACTTACAGAGAAAAACAAGGCTGTTCTATTAATGAGTTCAGTAGTTCAGTATAGCGCTGGAGTCTTTAATCAGAGCCAGATAATTCAGATGCTTATTAAAAATGCCTCTTCTTCACGGGCAGGCTCTGGATTTCAAATGTTTTGTCCTGCATTATTCTGTATTTTATAGAAAAGGGTTGACCTTGTAGAAGAGGCAGCTTATACAGTGCATATTTCAAAGGAGGCTTTTCTAAAGTACCAACGTAGGCGTGAGTCAATGTGAATACGGTATTATAAAGTCTATTGCAATCACAATAACCACAGTCAAATCAGGTTTCCAGTGCAGTTATTTTGGTGTGAATAGAGATGTTTACATTGTGGCTCACATTGTGGCAATAACTGCATTTTGTTCCTTTCACCCAAATATTGATTTTAGACTTAGACATACAGTACATCCTTCTCTATCCATTTCTTTCAAGCTATAATGTTACGTTTTATATGTAAAACCCCCACAACTGTTTCATATCGACACTGTTAGACAAGTGACTGCATGTCTTCTTTCTGAAACAATGATGCAAAAATGACATTTGATTTGAGTGGTTCTGGTGGACTTTAAAAAGCACTGCGACAGCCATGTTGTCTATCTCCTCCACTGACCCTGTCCTGGGCCATGTTTATCTCTTATCACTGTGCCCTAATGGTTTCTCGTGGTGCAGGAGCTGCGAGGGATAAATCACCAGGGGGCCTAGGTGTCAGTGACAATCAGAAGACTCTTTTCTCCTTTCCGATTTGATCATTTGGCCCGTTTCCATGGAAACCTATTATCGGCAACCGTTACTGTGACATTGACCCAGAGCAAGGGCCAAAGCTAAGTGTGATGACCTCACACCATTTGTTGCAGGCTGCTTTTGATGCTGCTGTGTTGTTGTGGAGAGGATACTGACCACACACAAAGGCAGAGTTGTGTTTGCAAACTCCCCCTTGAGCATTCTGGTGGGATATTGTGGCTTACCTCTACATGTGCTCTTAGCTGAGGGACAAGTTAGTTAGTTAGAGGTAACATTTGGCTCTTGTGATGGATGACCTTGGGGGAGTGTGTCCCATCAGCTGCTCTTTGTGCAGCTCAGATCACCAGATATCAACCCCAGCTACAGTCCCACTGCTATCACCAATCCTCTCCCCAAAAATAGCCACACATTAATTCCTGCAACCTTCCTCTGTCTCATCACTGCAAACACCTTGACACACCATTTATTCTTATTTCAAACTCATATTTTTCATAATATGACTGATGTAACTTTGCATGATGGATATGAAAGGTCATTCATCACTATCAAGTCGAAGTAGGACATGTTTTGAACCGTGCTACTTGTTGGATCCTGAATAATGTTATATTTAAAAATAATTCTTTTCACTATTGTGTCCTGATTTACAATAAAAATAAAGAAATGACCTCTAGTTTTATTGCTATTTAGAAATATCTGAAATGTATCATTTAGTGTGCTGATGGATTATTTCAGTGCCTTTATGTACTGCAGTTTTACTTTTGAATAACACATTATGATATTTAAACAGTTGCACTCTTTTTGTATAACTTGTATTTTCTGGTAGTGACAGTGCCCTGCATGGTGTTCCTTTTAATTCAACTCCAGCTGCTGCATTAATCCATTTGTCTCTATTGAGAAATCCATTATGAATATGACTTGTTTATCAAGCATTTTCACGTGCTCTGGTGAAAAGTGGCCTTTGCAAAATGCCTGGCTGTCTTTCACCTTTTACCCCTCATTTCATTTCTTCTGTGTGCCGCCCCAGCCACGTCCTCACTAATGAAGCTAAATCTAGCATGCTAAATGTGACCCGTCAGCTATGTCATTGGTGCTAGAGCTGCCATAGCTATCCTCTATTGGCCCTGAAGGCACAAACACTCGAAGACGATGGGTTAATGGTATATGAGACATTTACAATACGACAGGCACAAAGATGGTGAGGACCCATGTGAGTGGTCCTCTGTGGAAGCTCTTAAACACAGTTGTAGGCCTGAATCTCGAATCTGAGGCATTGATGTGTGGGCAGTAAAGAACAGATAGAAGTTACAGTGTCAAAGTTTGTATGTGAGAGTACAACTATGTAGCCACTGTTCACATCAGTACTTTATCAGAGATCAAAAGTAAAGAGACGTGCTCTGCTGGATACCCGCCCGTCGATTGCAGCGCACTCAGCTTCAAAGTTCTCGGCTACAGGATTTTGTATAGAATCTAATGGCTTTGGAGTGTGAGTGCGCACAGTACGACAAGTGGAAAAGCGCAGTAATATAGGGCCCTACATGACAATCCAAAAGACATACACACACACACACATGGAAAGTGTACCAAATCCCTAAGTCCAATATATCCCTCACAAACCCATTAAAGGTGCTTCATACAACAGGCTCTCTGCGAACGCTGAGAGGAGAATAAGAGCTGCGCAGACAGGAATGGATTGTGGAGAGGTGTGCATTAGCCGCTTATTGTTTAAACACGTTTTACCATTTTACCTTTTAGTTTTATACCTAAATATGTTTTAATGGGCGCTTAAATAGTAGTAATAATAGTACATTGTCTGACATTTGTTGAAATGTTTGCTTCACTGAATTTGAATGAATGAACCATTGAAATGATTGTATTACTTAGCAGATCCCACTGTGGGAAAGATAGCACATGGAAATTGGTACAAATAATGATACATTTACTTAAATGGTTGTAAAATGACACTTTTTAATTTAATTTGTGACTTTTGGTAGTCGTTTCCACAGAGCACCAATTTACAATATAACCAAGAACAACCCGAATAATGTTGACACAAACAATAAAAAGTGAATTCAGTGAACATTAAACTAATTAAGGACATATTGTACCCTTAGGAGTTCACTAATGCTTGGATGTGTTTTATTAACTGCCGACATATTTAACAGATTCGCTGGTTTGAAGCATGCCTCGGTAACTTTGGGGTAGACTAATCTATGTTTAGAGCTTATTTTCTAAGAATACTAACACAATAATTGCAGACAGTAATCCTTGTAAACATGTCTCTTAAAACATTAACATCTTCCAAGCAATTTGGCATGCACACTTTTAGCCTTTAGCTCGAAGCATCAACGACTGCTTTAGTGCCCTATTTTAAGTTCAGGGTAAACCACTGAATTAAAGTTGTTCCCAGTGTGTTCCCATGTGATTGTTCTTATATTTCATCATGTTGTTTTCATGGATAAATGCAGTGTTAAAGGTTGATGTTGTTTATGCAATACTGATGACATATAAGCAACATGTTTGGTTTATTAATTGACTTTTTACACTCTTGACACTTTTGTGTGAATCAACAACGTTTCAGCTATATTCCTATATATATATATATATATATATATATATATATTCCTATATCTGAGTTTAAATAAGATACCAATGTATGGATAATAATCAGGTCTCATCCCCATTTGTGCCCAATTTGACATTTCAGCCTCAGGAAATGACTCCTCTGGCATTTATTCACTGCTGCAGGCTTTCAACGCCCTATAGACCCTGTCAATTACACTTTCTAATGCATCTTTTAGTTTTACAATGTTTGTGTTCAGTTAGGTTTTCCCGATTCCCTTTTAAAAAACAGAGCTTCGGGTAAAATGGTTACAATGTCACTTAAGGTATCACCTCTCCGCGTGCGTGGGCATACACAACCATGGACAGGGCAGGATCTACAGTAAAAGCCAGCCTAAGCCGTCAGTGTGTCACCTCTGTCGTAGTGTTAATTAGACTGTCACCGTCTGTCCCCTGTGACATTTATTGCACATTTGAATATTTTACCCAGACAGATGGTAAGAATGTCAAGGCATGACACTGAGTTATTAAGCCCTAGCCCTCTCCCTCTGCGACACAATGCAGGGCTTGTCAGCACTCGATTGTTTTAATAACTCCATGGTGCAGCAAAGTTTGCCCTGACTATTCGTGCCAGAAGTAGCTCCCAGGGCATAGGTGAGAGCGCCACATAGTCTTCTGTGACATATACTATACAGCAGCGTGTGTGCAGTCTGGGCGAATGAAGATGAGCAGGAATTCCCTCACTGAATAAAAGAACGGGGGGCCTGCACTGACATTATCCATCTGCAGACTGCCACTATGCCTCGATATCGCACATGACCTTCTCTTGCTCCTACACTCTTGTCAGATGCACAGCCAGCATGTACAGTATATGCTCGATAACCTTAAAATATGATACCACAGTGTCCGGTTCCAACTAAATCCACAGAGCATGCTCTTGCTTAGGGTAAAGTCATTGCATACAAACAGATTCATGCTGGCATTGTCATAAATGAGAACTGTGCCATAGCTATATTTCCCCAGTTCAATTATAGCAATGGTAAGAAACTGACCTTGAGAGATTCTGAGTTTCAGTTAAAGCACTGCTGCAAAATGTAAGTGTGCACACAATATTGGGTTAATGCTATATGAGAAGAGCAATGTAGAACAGAAGCATATACAGTATTTTGCACATGTGAAGTACCAAGGGTGGGGTCATGCTTAAATTTAGCACTAGTGGCATGTGGAAGGTGAGCCCCACATTACGGGACAGTTTGTGGCAAAGATCCTTGAACCAGACAAGAGTAAATATTTGGGCAGCTTATTAAACTGCCTATTGGCTGTATATATCAATCAAGGCAAACTGCAGGTTGTAAGTGTTGGCTTTGTTTATGTCATGAGCAGCTTTAGATCCAGATTATTTTTTAGATGATCAGATTTTAAGGTAAAAAAAAAGGTCCCCAGCAGGCTTTTAACATGTTTGAAAAGTGAAAGTTAAAAATAACATGAAAAATAATGATTTGATAATGAGATATAATACATTAAAACTTTAATCTGAGTGTTTGAATAAATTGGTATTGGTTTAAATGCACCAGTATCTTTGTTAATGAATAAACATAATAATAATAACATTCATCAACTTTAAAAAACAAAACACCTCATTAGTAGCAAAAGTATTTTTTGTTTTTATTAGCAATAAAGACCCACTACAGTTACTATATTTTTGTATCCTGTTACATAATGTCCAGAAGCATGTACATTATGCCAAGTGCTGTAAATAATGCATTTAAGATGTGTATAAAATGTAAATTTTGGCTTTAAATTGGCTCCTGACTGCACTTTGGACAAGACTATTTAATTACAGCACTGTTAAACTGTATTTAATATTTATTTTTCCAATGTTTTGAAAATTAGAATCTAATTCATTTCTGTATTCAAAACCCAGTCAAAGTAAAATGAACAAATTTTATTATTTTTACAAGCTATTATCTGCTACATTTGCTAAACAGGCTTAGGATTCGTTAAAATGACAGTGTTAAATTAGCAATAACAACGAGTAACTCCAGCAGCGTTGGATGCATTTGCATTATTCATTTGCCATACTGAGGAGAAACAGAACAAACTGATGAAAAGATGTTTCCCGTATGCTTGTCACATCTCTGGCATCTGTCTGAAGTAGGTCAGAGTTTTGTGAAGAAACCTAACTGAGCTGTAAATTTCAAACATGTTTTACAGAGAACCTTTTTTTTTAATACAGATAAAAGTGGTTTATTGATTTGCTTCATTTTGAGTGGACTCCTGGCAATCGTCACTCTATAAAAAAGAAATACTCTGTAGCGCTGTATTTGTACCGGCGTGACTCTATAATAGAAGCAGAGTTTGTTTAGTTATTCTGCTTTTATCCTCCCCAATGTCGTTGCCTTGTTCCCACAGCTCATTCTCATTTTGTCCGTCATTTCTCCCTTGAGTTTCTGAGCTATGTGTAATTACCCAGTTTGTTTGCACCTTGGCTCTAACTGCCTGTCTTGTCACCGCCAGCTAGAGCTCAACAGAAGTGTGTGTATGTGAAGGTCTGCATGCGGCAATCAGTGTTTAGCAAATAAGGGTGTGACGGGCAAGAGCATGCAACAGTGCTGGTGTGCTTCTCGGCGCATGTGAGTGCCAAGCCCGGAGCCCACTCTGACAGACACGGAGAGACAGAGAGAGGGACCTTGTCGCCTCTAATCCCTTTGTTTTGAGTCAGATTAGAGCTGCGCGAGGCGTTTGCGAGGCCTGCAGAATGTGGATTTAAGGATTAGTCTAATAAACAGAGGCTCTGTGGCACTCGGCAGCCCAGTTGCTGAGATTATACAGGCACCGAGAACCAGAGAAGGGAAGGAAGGGGTGAACCCACCTCCCTCTTGAATTATTCTGACAAATAAATGAGTAGAAGAGACTGAAAGTGAAAGTAGGATATCCACCAGTTATCCACCTTGCTAATGAGAGCCTTTGGTTAAATGGTTAAACTTTAATTGTGTCTAAAGGCAGGCTTGTATTTTTTTATACTAAATAAAAACTTAAGCTAAACATTTAGCATCAATAATAGACAACAAGAAATTGTTTCTTATAAGTTACACACACAAAACCTTTGAGAAGTTATATGTCAATTTCAAAATTTTAAATTATAAATTTAAATTTTTTTTTTTTTTTTTGATACAAGACATTCTATTGTGTCTAACATCACATTTGGATATTTGGTCACAGGCCCATCTGCAGCGACGACACAGATAGAACCTTTTGACATCATGTGATTAAGCTTTTCTACCCAGTTTCTGGTTTATGAACCTTTTCTAGATAGGTGGAGTTGAGTTGGTGGAACATAAAACTCAAGACTTGGCTGCCTAGTCCTAGAACAAAATCTTATTCCAGGGATGTTGCAGTTTTTAAGAGTTTTTGGGCAGAAGTTGGCGTCGGACGTGGTTATGTGGAAACAGGTTCAAGATGTACTGATGTTTTATACATTACTAAACCTAAGATGACACAACAAGTGAGTACCAAGACCAATCACGCTTAATAAGCAAGTCATTTTTGGCGCAAAGAGGTGTTGAAGGTAATGGGGCGAGGTGTGTGGCAGAGAGTGATGAAATGTTCTCTGTCCTGTACGCCCCTCAGCTGTTGGCACACACATCATCTTGGATCCAAAATGAACCACAGTTTCCAGTTGAACCAGAGCCATTGCACACAGCCATCCTTTCCTTTTGTGTATGTGTACGTGCACTTTCAATGCCACCCAAAATGTGAGACATGATTAATGACTCTTCATGGTGAGGAGCCTCTCGGTCAGAGCCCAGTCCAAAGTCTATACAATGCAGTGTTGTGCGTGTTGATGTCACGCAGTGAAAAGAGAGGTCATAGCTCTTTTATAGATGGAGACACTTCAGGAATATTGATATATGCTAAAACATGGCAACTTTTGTGCTTATACATACAATCAAACTCTGTGCTGTCTAGAAACTGTTAATCAGTTTGTTGTTGTGATTTAAAGAAAGAACACATTTATATGCATGTCACCCTTGTCCTAGGAACTTGAAATGCAAATAATTTTGGCAATCTTAATCATAATTAGTACCATACTGTTTATTTTCTGATTTTCACACCCAGACAAGTCACCACCCCTTGCATTTCCCTCCTCCTTAGCTCGTGGGAAATTTGGCAGATGTTCTGTCCATTTTGTCAATGAGTCTATTCTGTCCAGATCATGTGCAGTGTTTGAATAAAGTCAAATCATAAAATGGAAAGATAGTGTGTTGAAGTTTTTGGCGTTTTTTCTGTAGAAAAAAATTATAATTAAAAACAAAAACACCCAAAACATTTCAGTGATATCAGACATTATGGTTCCTCCAAACCCCAAAGAATCTAATTTGTGAATGAATGTGAAAGTGAATGGTTGTCTCTCAGTCTCTAAGTGTTAGCCCTGCAACTAACTGGCCACTGTCCACCTCAAGCTCAAACAGGAATAAGCGGTAAAAGATGAAGATGATGAAAAATAACATTGAAGCTGAGTCAGATAGAAGCCACTCTAATGCTCTAATGAACTGTATTTCTAATATTTTAATGCTAACCTTATTTTAGTCTTGAGGCGATTATTATTCTGAGAATAAACTGCACGAACATCTTTATTTCTGATGTGTAATTGAGCACAAGTCTCATGCCACATTTAGTTTTTTCTTTTCCTCTTTATTCTTACTCAACCTCTCTACACTGCTCTTGCTCACTGTTGCCTCTTTTGTTTCTTTCAGTCACTCTGTGTCTTCCTCTCTTTGTCTTTGTGAGCAAACTGAGTAAACAACTTAATTTGAACAGAGACTCAAAAACAGCAGAAAATTGAAGCCAAATGCTCTATAGTCACAATTTTGTCCTTTCTGATAACAGGGCCTTGTTTTTTTTTTTTTTTTTTTTTTTTTTAGAATAGGCCATCTTATGCTATTTAAATCCCTTTCTTTTTGTTCTTTTTTTTTTTTTTTAAGAAAAAGACCCTAAATGAACAGCTTCATCTTCTATTGTCAAAGAGTGTTGGAAGTGTGGATGGATTTCCAAATGCTCCATGCTGAGTTTTATCAGGCTTATAGCTGCCAGGCTTGTTGGCTGATTTTAGACGTTGTTAAAATTGAATTAAATGACCCAGGTAATGGCCACTTTGCAGCCTCTTGGAGCTGAATAAGAAAACGATAAGATAGCCTAAGTAATGATATGCCTGCCCTTTTGTACAGCTTGGCTTTGTGTATTTAAATGTCTAAAATCACACGTTTTTAGCCTGTGCTCTCTGTTAGATGGTTTTGGACAGGAAGCCTCCCACAATGTTATGGCCCCACAAAGCACCTACAGCACTCTCCGACCGCCTCCATGCTTATTTGTTTGATGAATGAGTGCAGCGGCTGGATGGAATCTTTGCAGCTAATTGTCCTTGGGTATCTATCCAACGTACACATAACCATTACAAATGCAGTAAAATAACATGCACAGCAGAGCCGGGTCGATTGTGATCAGCATGTTCCCAGAGCTGTGGCATTTCTCTGTGCAGGTTTGAGGAATGATGCAACAAAGTACGAGATCTTTCAGGCAGTTTTCAAACAATACGTGCACATATACAAGCTGATGAAATAATGTCTCATCACTCAAGTTATATACAGCGTCGCTTTTTATTTGCATTACTCGAGTCTAAAGTTTGGATGTTGGATGCTCACTAAACCACTGTGTCATTAGCCACCCATTAACTGGTTGTGATTCCCAGTTACAGTGGATTTATATTGTGTCATTTTTCACATTTACACAACTGTTTTATGAGAAGCCTGTTATCTGTACCAAACTTCACCTCTGTAATTTTGAAAATGAATTATCCACCCTCTTTGTCGTATTCCAATTACATTTCTCATTCTGCAAAGATTTCACGGTCACTTCACGGTCACACAGATGTCTTTTTTTTCCTCCTTGGCCTCAGCACCCTTTCCTGTCGTTCAAGGATATGCAGCTAGTCACAGACTCACACAGATGTTTGCACAGTTTTGTGTCAGTTTGTCTGTTGACTATCTCCGTCTGGGTGTTTGCACATGAATATGTATGAATCAACAGAGAACCCGACTGGTGGTATACTAAGAAATCCTGATAAATGCCCAGTCAGACTGACAATAAGTCGGTATACTCATTGGATCATTTTCTTCTGTGAGATGATCTGGGAAGGGTTGTTGTCGCCGGAGTAATTAATAGTCAAAAGTTTGCCAGGTGCCTCAGTGACCTTGAGGGAAACACCTGCCCATGTGGAATGAGATTGATATATGCTCCAGATTTCACCATTGACCCCCTCGGTTTTCACTGCGTTATCCATTTCTCATCTGTGTTCTTTCTCCTCCCACTTCTAACACTGCACCCACCGCTCACGTAGAAGTGTGGCATCCTCATAATCAATTATTCATTCATCAACAAATCTAAACAAAGTGTAATCCATATATTATTGTTGTCAAAAGCAATTATTATCAGACAAATGAGAGTCCTTATTACACCGTATTGTCCACATCAATCAGGTCCAAATATCTGAATATTGTATCTTCTGTTTGTCCACAGTACAGATAAGTTGGTAGACACTTCTAGATTATGTAGTTTTTGGTCTTTTTTGGTGAAGAAAGTGAAGATTGCAACTTCATCATACTCCTCTTTTTTTAAAGCATGTGCATCTATGACTTCATGATGTTGTTTACGAACAAACACAGTGGAACAAAATCACATTAGTTCATAAATGGCCTAAACCTCTTGAAAGAATGATTGGTCAAAATGATTAGTAACTGTGCTAATAAGCTGTTTGACACCAGCATTTCTTATTTCCCACTCCACTTTCCTGTCCCTATAACATATTTATAACCCTGAAGTCCATTATTGTAGATGCACACTCCTTAACACACAGCTAGGGGCTCCTATAAAAGCTTCTTTGCCTTATTGTTTGCATAATGCCAGTCAGAATGACCCTCCAATTTCCGAGTCAGTATCCTTTTCTATTTCCCCACCCTCCATTCAAAGGTACAAACACATTAAGGTTGGACCTCTAATAGCCCATGTGATGGATGCCAGAGCATAATGAGCTCTTTATGAGACTTAATACCTACTGTTAATCAATGGACATAGCAGGGCACTTTTCAATACTACCTTCTAAGCATTTTAAAATGAGCCCCCATTGAAAAGATTGACTCACATTCTGCATCCCTCTCACTCTTTTCATGCTTCCTCTATCACAGCATGCAATTAGCTACATCACGTATTCCCGATCTAATGAAGCCAGCTCTTTAGAAATGCCCTTTGCAGCTCTTATATCAATAAGAGCTCTCCTAACGAAGAGATGTTTTGATAGAAAGGCAGTGTAATGTATTAGTAGTCCTCAACTCTAAGCAATAGAAACATGGATGACCTATTTATTATCATGTACTGTATATCCCATACAGGGGGCTGCTTGAAGGGACCCTGACAATCAATTCTAGTTATTGTATTGTTGGAGCATTTTTTGATTTTTAGCTGCTAATGTAATGTGTTGCTCAAGGCCACAGCGCTAGTATCATGGTGCATTAACGTCATCTTCATGTGTAATCTGCATCAACAAGTACAACATTTAAATAGATTAAAAGAAGGGTGCTTTTGATGAGATCACATTTGACTTGTTGAGCACTAGCATTGACAAGTACAACCTAGATCTTAATCATGTGACATTTCTTTAAGATGCATATACAAAGAAAAATTAAATGTTATTTTAATGGTCGTGGTCTTTTCTATTTTTAGTAAGAGTTTTCTCTTTAAGTATTCCCAAGCTAAAATTTTGTGGCTTTAGTCTCATGACCCCCAGTGGTAAGCTATCACAATGCTTTTGGTATTTGTCCATCGTTATGCCAGGATTTAAACTCACAGTTTCCATCTCAACCTGAAATCATCATTTATTTATTTTTATTTTCTTTCGCTTATTACCATCAGGCAGGACTGGAGCCTATCCCAGCAACTTTGGGCCTGAGGTGGGGTACAACCTGGTCTTTGAGCAGTGGGAGAAATCATGAGTTCCTGGAGAGAACCCACAGTAACTTGGGGAAGACAAGCAGACTCCTCACAGACTCTTGCAGTGCTAACCACTCTGCCACTCCTCAACTTTAAATCTGCAGATTAAAAACTTAGTTATATTGGGGAAATAGTAGTGAATTATATCAGCTAAACAAAGTGAGACCGAACATGCAACATCTGGATGTATTGTCAGTATCCAACATATTTCTGAGATAGACATGTTATTACTCTCTATTCTGGGATTTTCTCTGAGATTGGAAGCACATGTTTAGTTGTCTTACAAGTTATATCGCAACTGTGTCCCATTTAAGTTTATTGTTGTAGCTCTATACTGTATATGTGCGTCTGGTTGGGGTTGTTTATGGCGTGTTGCATGTGTGGATGTGGTCCTGGGTGTGTATGATTATCCCTCACAGCCTCTAAGGGAGCAGGATTCATTCTCACTCTGATAATGAGGAAGAGACTAGCAATGCCCTAAAGTCATTTCTCTACTTTTTCCATCCTTCCTGTTGCATCCACCGCCTTTCATTTTTTCACACCCTTTTACTGTTTTTCATTCTTTGTTTTTACATCTTTCGGTCTCTCTGCTGCCCACCTACTTCTGTTTCTTATCTCCTGCTTCTTCTTGTTAATGTTATCCCTGTGTATTTATTGCTTCCAGTTTATGAGGATTGGGCTGTGTTTGAGTCACACAGTTTTATGTCATAGATTTAAATGCAGGTTGACCATTTTTCATTAGTCTTGTCGATGGCTGGCTATCTCTAAGGAGCACTGTGCTGCCAGTTCTGTTTCTACCCACAATAGCCTTACTTATCCTGCGTCAATACTCCAATGTGTTGTATATTTGCCTGGTTGCTCAAATGTCCACTCACTGCATTGCCTCTTACCTGACTTGCCCTGGAGATTCTCAGGGGACTGCATAGCAAGAATGAGTCACTGCAGTGTATCCATTAATGTTATACTAACCTTTTTCCTGTCTTTTCTATCCTCTCCATCTTCCCCACTTTCTGTCTCTGTCTTGCAGGTGACTGAAGTGGAGATTGACATTACAGTGGCCCACTAGGAGGCCCTTCCCCACAGCCTCCACTTCTACTGCCCTCTTTTATAATTTTTTCTCCCTCATCCCTCAAGTCTGGGCATGGATCTAAAGGACCGTAGACATCGTTCTCTGACCAGGGGTCGCTGCTCCAAAGAGTCCCAGTATAACACGTCCTCCCTGGACACAGATGAGTGCATCGTGCCCACGCAGAAGTCCTACAGCTCCAGTGAGACGCTCAAAGCCTTTGACCATGAGCAGAGGCTTCACTATGGAGGATGTGTGACAGACCTGGTCCATCACGAGGCCGATGAATACTCAAGGCAAGGTGAGTCTACAAAACTCTGACACTACTTTATATTTCAAGGTATAACATGCAGCGTTTCCATTAAAATTTAAATTAAGAATCACATAATGGAAACCTTTTTACTTCACACCTATGGCCTATTGGAGCAAACACATGGAGCAGATTTATAACCTCACTACAGCACTGTGACAATTACTGGAAGTATTCAGTCAAAGTTACAGTATATTTATTATGTAGATTGTAGCTATCAGTCCCTAATGTCAGTCTCACGGCCTTGTTGTTGAGAGCGACATTAAACCTGTCGTACTGGTGTGTTAGTGTTGTTCGCCAGCGTCATTATTTCTTCTGTAGGAGATTTAAGAGTGTAGGCCTCGTGCATGAAAGTGTAAGCTGTCAGTGTAGTTCAGATTAATGCTCTTAGCAGAGAACAGAAAAATAAAAAGCAATCAATCATATTAGTTTAACTGTATTACTTCACTGTAAAATGGGGTTTTGTTGGATTTACATGTTTTTTGTCAAAATGTAAAAATTGAATTTATTGAAACGGCCTGGATAAGATTTGTACTCACTGATGAACAGTAAAAAGGATGTGAGATGGGGCCAGTCCTAGTTTGTGTTCTAAACATTTCATGCTTCTTCTATTTTTATCAACGCAAAAAATATGTTGTTTTTTTTCTTTTTCTGGGGTACTTCAAGGATTTCAGCTCGAAGGGCACAACTAGATTTCAAGGATGTAGTAATTTCCTGCCGAAGTGTTACCAATTATTGTTTTCTTCAGCTACAGTAGCCATGGCAATTCCTTTTTAGTAGAATAACCTTAGAGTGCACACTTCTGCTTTCAGACACACTTTTTGCACATATTCATGTTTTGTTTCACTGTAGACCACTAAGCCAATATGTGCTTCTTCTTAAAGCTTTTGTTGCATTTTGTTAATGTAATTCAATAGTGTAAATGCACCAGCAGAGCACCAAAGCAGACCTTTAGCATTGGAAAGCCTGTCATAATGAACTTCTGTATCCCCTGGTGAGCGAGTGAGCCGATAGGCCGATAGGTCATCTCTGAAGGGGTGGGTCTGCCCTCATAGGCATGTCTTTAAACTATGTGTGTCTATGTGATGTGGTGTACATACACTTGTGTGTGTTGGAGCGAGACATGAAAGAGGCACTATTGATCCCTGGCTAGTGAAAGGAGTCAGACTCGATGGGATTGATTGGTGCTAAGCTCTGTTTTCTCTGCATGGACACAGACGACAGAGGGACACAGCTCAGAGCAGCACAACACCACAGGGCAGAGCAGAACCATTGGCACGTTTTGAATCAGTGTTGAAAACACTTTGCTATCATCAGAAAGCGTTGGCATGAAGTTTATTAGCCAAGGAGCACTGATGTTTTAACACTGATTGGTGTATTTGGAATTAGATAGTTTGATCTCAAGCAGAAAGAAAAAAAATAAACCAATAATATAGTAAGGAGTTGTCAAAGATATTTAGAGTTCATCTGAATTACAAGAAATGTTTGTCATTGTCTATTAACACTGGTACACATGTGTCCTCACATGATGGTAGCAGGCCCTGTCACTCAAATATACAGGGATGTAAAGTGTCTGTCAAACCACTTTGTAATTGAAGTCTTTATTTATTTTAACCTTTTTTAACAGAACCAAACCAAACATCCCCCAAAAAAAAAAAAAACAAAAAAAAAGACAGCTTCCGAACACTTGATTAATTCACATTTGCATTTTGGGCCCTTTCTCACACACAAAAATATACAGTAAAATCAAATTATCAAGTGCCTATACATGTAACACCAAAACGTAAATAAAAGAGAATTACCAAAAGAAAAGAATAGCGCACTTAAAAAAAATAAAAAATATCTGTCTCAGTCAAAAACCCGTCCAAACCACTTTGTAATGAAAGGAAAGGTTATTCTTCCTGTTTAAGGTCAAGAAACCATCAAATGGAATTGAAATCCACAAATCTCGGTTTATAAAACTGCTGGTAGGCTACTACCATGATTTTTTTTAGAAACATTCTAACAACAAACAATAATTTTAAATGTGAGAGTATACTTTAATAGATGATATAAACTGCCAACCTTGGCCTGAGTTTGCTGGGTCAAGCTGATTTTTCAGGTGAAAACCCCAAGAAGCTAGAAGCTAGTGAATGGTACTTCTATAAACAGCTCCACCTGGAAGGCATTCAATGAAAACTTGTTAGATGTTATGTCTGTGCATGACAAGAAGTCATTGAAACAGATCAATCTGACATATATTTCTAACACTTGCTCACACGGACATGCTTGCAACAATACTTTCCTCTACTGCATCAAAGATAAAGATGGAAAACAACAGCTGTATTGGCCGCGTTTCTAAAGAACCCGAAGTCGGTGTTCAGTGCTTTTTCAGACACACTCCAGTGCTGCACCATGATGACCTCACACTAGGCCTTAGCTGATCGATACCACAGTACTCTCAGCCTATCAGCTCCTCGGAAAGCCCAGAGCCACAGATGCATCGTGGGAAGTGTGGCCACAGGAGACCAACAGTGTTGCAGCACCATATGGACTGTGACACCACAAGATGAGGAGGAGGAATACTGGAAAGAGTTGGAGTGAGAAGATCTGAGCAATAGATGAAGTTATTATTTCATCTTTTAAAAAAAAGAGATTTATACAAAATGCATAAGGCAAAAGAAAGAGTGCTGTTTGATTTACCATGATGAAGATTTGACCTTGTTCATTATTAAACACTATTCATCCAATATTTTACTAATTCATGCACTGATGGACTAGACCAGAAAAATATGACGCCCTTTGATTAAATTATAATGTTGTTTTTGTGTTGGTTTGGCCAGCCGTCGTGCCATTTATTCCTCTCAATGAGAAGTTTTGAGGTCATTCCAAGCTATTCTCAGATTGATTTAATGGTTATACGAAGCACAACCAATTTACAGCTCTGTGGTGTGTTAATGCATATTGACCTGCCTTTACAGTGTCGTTAGATTTATGTGCGAGACAAAAAGGTGTGAGTCATCCAAGTGGGAGTGAGGCACCCAATGGCCATCTGCATTTAGACAAAGTTCTGTAATATTGTGTAACCTGTTGCCTTGCTTTTAACACTTACAATTATTAGTACTGATTTCTTTGAATCATTATTTTTATATACTATTTATTTTCTTCTTAGAAATGCCGCTGAGGGAAACTTGCAGTTACAATACACATTACAAAGTACATTTTTTATGTAGATTTTTTTATTGAAACTATCCATTTGCATGAGTTATGCAGTGCAAATTATTAGGAGTACAGCAGATGTCCTCGGGATATGTTCTCAGACAAATCCAGGATCTGGGGATGAGATTCTTCAAAACTCCAAACACAAACATATCATTATTTAACTATATCTTGCTTTATGCAACTCCGTAAACATTAAACACACTATTGAATAGCTTACTGTATTCTGGGAGAATACAGTTTGATGCCAATTATATTCCTTACTGCTGAATAAACAAGCAGTGAAAATGTAGCATCTACTCAATCTTCTAAAGAAATCAGAATAATACTGCTTTTAGAAAGCATTATGAAGCTAGTTTTGTATGGAGCTGGGTGGTTTTGATTATTTCTCTACCTCCAAGCACTTTTACTGTTGGTACAAACGGATGATGAACCATAGACTGCATTTACCAAAAGATCAGATCACCATAAGAAGGCTAATGCAGAACTGAAAAATCATTTAATTAAACCTTCCCCTAGTCCTCTTCAAAATGATGTAACATAAGATTATGTCAGTCCTATTTTATATATCTTTATATCGCTTTGGTTTTCCACATTTTGCTTTCCACTTCCCAAACACTTACCTTTCTACAAATATTGTCATCTCTTATGGCTCCATAAACTTGTGTCAGCTTTATATGTCCATGGAATATTTATGTGCAACACAATCCACTAGTACACTGTTTATGAACTAAGCTCAGCAACCCCATTAGGGAAACTGTGAGAAGAGTCTGTGTCACTGAGTTTTGGGTTGCAAAAATTACACAACAGCAATTTTTGCCTGATCTGATTCTGGTGCACAATACAGCTTCAGCTTACGTTATCAAAAATACTTGCAGTACTGTTACTGTTGTACCAAGGTTGTATATACCAACGCATGTATGTAGCCAATTACTGTGGACAACAAAATGCAACTATTCACAAAATGCTGGGCAGTCTAAATGTTTTGCTTGAAATTTAAGTCAATATAGCCTGTAGTGCATCAATGTGCCTAATAAAATACCACTTAAATAGATAGAGAGGTTTATTTATCCCATGGGCAAATAAAAGTGTAACACAGACTACTTTACATATTTTAAAAATACATAAACAACAGGGAAGGTATATGAAAGAAATCCATTAAAACTCTGCTCACTCGGAGTACTCTAAGCATGTATATCAACTTGCATATGACTGTAATTTCTATGATCACTGAGAATTTACTGTGTTGACATGGAGGTGTAATATAATCATCTTTTTATATCTAGTTCCAACATTGCCTACTGTTTCCTTTTCTGATTTAAAAACAAGCTGCCCTTAGGTCTCTTTGAGAATTTTCATAAAGCAGGTTTAGTTTTCCAAAAGATCTCCTGCTGTCGCTGGAGCTCATCTTATTACCTCGTCCATTGGAAGTGCTTTGAAATGGAATATTGAAAAAGTGTCTCTCATACAAATAAACAGCTGTCCAGTGTAGGGTATGGGTGACCAGTGGGGCATATTTGCCACTCTAATTGTCTTCTTAGACAGTCCCTGTTTACTAATGCTTTAGTAAGTGAAGCTTTAATATAATGGCCAATATCACTCAATACAAAGACATCAAACCACTAATGTTATAGCTTAACATTTCTGGATTTTATTCTAAATGTTGACTATGTATTTTAAATTTGTCAATTATTTCTGTAAAGCACTTTGAGTTACCTAGTTTATGAGTTGGGCTATATAAATGAAATTGCTTTGCCTTTAATTTATATTACTTTCTTTATAACTAGAATTAAAAGCTTCACTTATTCAGATTAAGGAGTTAGATTGAGCAACATATAGGCACAAATATCTGCGGTAAAGTTTAAGGGTTTCAATAGGCCATTAAGAATGGTTTAAAGCTGTGGTGCTGTTTTTGTGCACTTCTGCTTCTGTGTTCCAGTCCATCTCTGCCACTTTACCTCATTTCCCAGAGGTGTGGCATCGCTGCATGTCCACTTCCTAACAGCAGGTATTATCAGAACCACTGCAGTCTCTAGAAGCTTTGGCCTTTCCTCTCAGAAGCCTCTGAATGAGGCCCTCTCCATTCTCCACTGCTGCTTTGTCCCTCAGGGTTGGAAAGCACACAGGGATTCCACCAACCACCTGCTTGTCTTACTGCCTGGACAACATTCACCATCACACACCACTCATTTTGCTTCTGTGTAGGTCTCTCTTTTCATTTTCAGCTTCTTTTATGGCATCTTTTGCTCTGCTGTCACACCTCTCATGCCTGCTTTCACCTTCTCGTTTTTGTTCCCGGCCATTTCTCTCACTCTTGCTGTTCCTTTATTGGTGCTTTAGTGGTCATGTCACACATGTATTATGTTGAGACCCTCTAAGGAGAACGGCAGCACTATATGTGCCTTTGTGTTCCATTTCACACTGGTTTCTCAGCTGTATAGGCTTGAACCCCTATCATTACATCATTGTCGGAAAGAGTCACAAAAGAGCAAGCCATATAGATATTGTACATTTCATTTTTCGCCTGATCCATAGTGCTGAATGTCCACAGAAGCCAACAGCAGCTCTGTCCAAAATCTCTGTCCAATCCAAGTCTCACATTCTGGCATCATTCGTCCACTGCAGCTCGAAGAGTGCTCTGTTCTTCTGCAACTTACAGTATTTTTGCAGTGTCCGTCCATTCTTATTAAGACACACACAACAGTGACTACAGAAACAGAAAGACAAAGTCTCTAATGATGTGCCCACTTCGTCAAGACTAACCTGAACTCTCCAAAGGGAGAAGTTCCTGTGTCACTGTGTTGACACAATCCTCTGTGACAGGATGAGATGAACTTGCACGACAGAGATATTTAATAGATATGATTAAAGTTCCCTACCACTTCAAAGCACTTCTTAGTTAAAGCACCTTTTACACTTTGCAGAGGTAGTTTGAAGACTTTATTTCAGCGTGTCAAGCATTTGATGGGTGCAGCCTGTAAGTCAGGTGTAAATTCTTTGCGACGGCATGGACTCTGAGTTTGATTTGTGTTAGTGGAACCCCTTGTTAAGTCAACCTTGCCAGGAAGCATATGTCTATGTTTTGGAGAGGGAAGTCTGTGAGGGTTATTGTAGTAGTCGCTTCACTTATAACTACTGTCGCACATTGCTGCACCTGCTCAGTCTGAGGCCTGCATTAAGGGGATGGTGTTAAGTTGTTCTTGTGACGCTTGTTGCTAGTAGCATCTGGTGGCGCCATGTGTCTGTACAGTAACACTGTACGCACTGTATCCCTGCACAGGCCAACAGTATGTTAACAAAGATAAAGGCTATGGCCCTGTTCAAAGCTGGCATTAGCATGTGTTTTGTGTGATCTCATCAAGTGGACGGCACTAACATCTGTTCACATCTGGCATGTCCTCATGGCTCTAGTGACTGCTTGTGAATCAGTTTGACTTTAGAGATTTATATGCAAATACACAACTCATAATAAAATCTCATCTTTTAAAAATAGTGCTACATTTTTAAAGTTGTAATTATACCTTGATGTTAAAATTGCAACTTCCACCATCTGTTCTTACTCACTGTCTCAGAAATATGCAGGAGACATATTCTATTACATCTTATTGTAAAAAAACAAATGTTGAATTATCACTCTAGTGCACTTTGATAAATGTTAAACTATATTTGTATCATACATTTTAAAACACTTGATCATGGTACTTTAATTTAGGTATATTTATGTAATTATAGAAGATATAATATTTGAAACACTTGTTGGTCTGCACACAGTTTACCTAATCAGAAGATTAGGTGTGAGCCTAAATGCTGCATTACAGTGGTCTTGGAATCACTTTCCTGAAGAGCACGTTCTTTTTAAACCTATAGCTTGGTATAATATGCATTCCCCCTTTTCTCATTTCTCATCTTTGGCCATGACATGACAATGATTGTAAATGCACAATATCGACCCTATGTCTGAATTTTATGGTAACATCCCATTTTTGCCACAGCACTGGAGTATGAATGTGTGTGAGTGTAGAGATGAGTTTGGTGGTGGTCGGAGAAGGCTGTGAGCGCCGTGCAAATGGCAGCCCCCTTCTCTGTCTGCCCCGGGTGTAAATGTGTGTGAATGAAAGAATCATGTAAAGTGCTTTGGGTGCCTGAGAAGGGTACAAAACGCGCAATATAAATGCACATCATTTACCATTTTACATGATCAAGACGTAGCTTTGGCTTGACTCCGGTGCAAAGGAAAGGATGTTCTGTGAATCTAAACAACAGAAATGAGATAAGTTTAGATCCTTTGCTTAGGGTTGAAGTTGTTGATTGTTTTTTTATTATATGTTTCAGACAATGTTTTTTACATTTTATTGTGAAAACATAAAACCTAACTAATTTTAACCATTGTATTATGTTACAATGATACATTACAAAGGGTTGAAACCCTGTGAATAAACAAAATCCTAAATGTATTTGTTATTTGAGCACACATTCTCGTGGATGTCTGTGCATTCCAGTGGGTTCCAGTCAACCTGGACTCTTGATGATCAAAGAGAGAACAAAGCAGCTGCATGTTATTAAAAATAAATGGCGCTGAGATTAAATACAATCCCTCCTCTCTTCCTCCGATCCTCTTTATATTTGTCTTCTCACTCACATTCTGCTCCTTTGCCAGCTGCTGACACTCAAAAGCATCCCAGAGCTGCAGCAATAGTCGAGAGGATTTGCTCAAGAATGTCCCGGGGCCAACATCACGCCACTCATCAAATACTTGCTGTGCTCCCACTTATCCCATCCCCATATTTTCTCTTTTATAAACATATAACGGCTCATGAGGGTGTGCATGTGTTGCCCCAGTACATGCAAGAGGCTCTTAAAAAGAAAGCTTAACTGAAAGTAACATCTGGTCTAGCATTTGGTCTCAGACAAATAAACAGGCTACATGTGAAAGGGGCAAGTTTTTTACATAAATATTCACTTTTTCCTGCATCTAAACAGTAATTTTTGGGACCATATTCAAAATATTTACAGACTCTATGGCTAGATTTGGCAGCAATCCTTATTTTAAGTCAAATTTATGCTCAAGCTAGATGTTCACATCAGCATCCAATTTATTTGAGCTACTGACCTAATAATAATAATAAACTTTATTTTATAAAGCGCCTTTAAAGGCAACTTCTCAAAGCACTGTACAAAAAACAAGCAATACAAAAACAAGCAATACAAAAACAAGCAATACAAAATTCAAACAATTAAAAGTAACATCAACTATCAAATGCTAATTTAAAAAAATAGGTCTTAAGTCTACCTTTAAAAATGTCATAGCCCTGTGCTTCTCTAAGATCAGGCGGCAGAGAATTCCAAAGGACAGGAGCATAGGAAGAAAAAGCCCTGTCACCCATAGATCGTAGGCGTGTTTGAGGAACAGCCAACAGACCCACAAACTGACCCACAGAAGAATTAAGTAAATAACTGTGACAACACATCCCCAGTATGAGGCAAAAAATGAAACCAGACAGCTTGGTAAAGCGAGGGGATTTCTGGTGTATGTTTGACATGCCAGTTGGAAAACTTGGCTGTGCATATTTCTATCATGGCAGATCTGACTCTCTTACCCTGGATATAAAAACATATAAAAACAGAGTTAGGTGATTATAGCCTTTTTGCCTTCATGGTTCAATTAACAAAAGCGTGAGAATGAAGGCACCCTGACACCTGTCAATCAAAGTCAGCACACACACACACAATGTTTAATGAAGCGTACAATAATCAAAAATTCATTGCCCATGCAATTGTCACCAAATGAGGACTTAGTTCTATGGATCATTGCCCTCAACCAATATGTGGGTTTATTGTTTATGTTATGTTATTTTTTTTGTAAAGTTACTATTAGATTCAGTGTTGTTGTTTTTGTTGTTGTTGTTGTTGTTGTTGTTCTGGTTCCTGTCCCAGCGATAACAATAAGTAGTTCTGGAGGTACTGCAAGCTTCCTAAAAATCTCAAGCTTGTCCTCAGTTATGAATTTGTCAAATATGTTAGATGTCACTTTAAAGCTCTAACACCACCTCCAAACAAACTCAGTCTACAGTCAGACTACCGTTCATGTTGTTTTTGATTGGTAATGACACTAGCTGAGAAATTATGATGGTCATAAAAAAAATCATTATGTATTGAGGACCACTCAGCTATAGAAGTGGCCTGAATGGGATTTTGGAATAATAGGGTCTTAATTTGTGCCATAACAGGAGTAAAGACATTCATTCATCTCTTTTCTTTTATCTGAATGGCATTTTATAATGTAAGCAAATGGAATGCCATAAATTTAGGGGATTCACTTTAAAACATCCACATAACACCACATTTAATACTGTGAAATCCTATGCTACAAAAGTGCCAGCTATTAGCACTGATGCTGGCACAGGTGCATGAAGCCACATGCAAACAGTGGGTAACAAATGAGAGAAATAATAGGAAGAGGCCAGGGAAATGCATGTGGAAGGTGCCAGCGATTTGGCACCAGCGCTGGCTCTTATTTATTCACACACACACAAATAGTGGGGTTACAAACAAGACAATTAATTGACAGAGTCCGGGGAAATGCGTGCTGACATCTGCAAATTTCATGAAATAAAATCATTTATCAAACAATATTGTGTGGGTTTTGGGAGAGTTGAGTTAATCTATGTTTACTATGTAATGACCCTCTTTGACTCTGCTTTGGCAGCTTTTGATAAATGAGGCAGATTGTAAATGTCACTGTTATCAAGTGTTTTTTCTTGCTTCTCAGCCGAGTCACTTGCTTCCTAGGTTGTAATTAAAGTTGTTCCCCAGCCACAGAATTTAGCACGTCCGTGTGCGTGAGTGTGAATGAATGCCATTTCTTATATGTCTAGAAAAGGGGAAACAAGTTGATGCTTATTTGTTGCCCACACTGCTTTTGCTTCAAATCATTCACAAACCACTGGCTTTCAAGTGGTGTTCCTTGAATTCATTGTGTTATTCTAAGATAAAGACACATCAAGAAGGGGATGGATACAATAAAAATCCTTTGAAATTGACTGCTTCGTGAAGACTACTGAATGTCAGATAATCATCCTTTATCAAAAATGTATCTATCTTAACAGAGAATGCAAGAATAGTAGACAAGTGAGGTTTGGCCCCAGGATGGCCAGCTCCCATTGTTTCTGTAATATTAAATACTATTCATTTCTTTTGCAGTTATTTTTAAATCTCATTGTTTCCTTATGAATTTAAATTTCCCCTTGTAGAGGACTATTGACCGGTGTGATTGACAGCTCACAAGAAATACTGCTAGACTTCTTTTTAAAGCCACAAATGCCACAGTTCCTTTGTTTCTTCTAAAATGGGATTGCAGTTGTTATTTAGTCACATAAGCAAATGTATAACAAACATTCTTTAGAAAGATTGACTGTTTTAGAATCGAATTTCTCTTGGTTTACATATGATATTGATATTCTGTGAAAGCTCGTTTATCTTTAATGTACATGGAACAACTAATACTCATTGATCTGCTATATGGGACACTAGCTGTTCAAGTGCATATATACATATATATATATCTATCTATATCTATATATAGATAGATATAGATATATATATATATATAGTCTTCTATTCGTGGTTTAGAGATGTGTTTAGAGCTTAGTGCTACACCTCTTAGTGACAAGACCTCCTCCAGTGTGCATGGTGTTTGTGTCATGTCCTGTCATGTCCTGTCCAACCCAGACTGCTGTCCTCTGGGCAGGAGTAGAACTAGTTCAGGGATGGATGACATTTGTCACACCTATTTTGGTCTCCTCATTAGAAAGCGCGAGGGCCCCTGTGGCTCAGATGGGAGCCAGAAGAACGGATGTCATCTGCGAGGTGTGGGAAGTGTTTGACCATGACACTCCTATTTGAGCATATCTGTTAGCTTGTTACTGCACTGCTAATAATGGAGATTATCAGATGCCACATGCTATGGGATATGTAGTACTCTAGTGTATGAAAACACAAGACTGTGTGCTAATCTAATATTTATGTGAACATCATATTCTCTATTCTCTGACTTCCTGTTGAGGTCAGACAGTCACAGAGCGCTTCTTGATAACACGAGTCATAGTCGACAAAATATGTTAATTGATCTGATGGGAATTGTCCTATTTAATGCCCTCGCAGAAGTACTCACATTTACATTCAAAATTAGATCCAACTGTTATTTCACTTCTAATTTGAGCCTTTCATAATCTAACATGAAATACCTTTAGCCTGATTATCATTGAATGAAAACACAAATGGAGCAGCACTCACAAGTACACTGTGTGTGCTGGTGCTTTTCATTCATTCATTCATTTTCTACCGCTTAGTCCCGTTAGGGGTCGAGGGTGACTGGAGCCTATCCCAGCAGCTTTGGGCCTGAGGCGGGGTACACCCTGGACAGTGGCCAGTTAGTCGTGTGAACAATTGCTCGTTTGCATTTTGAGCCCACCAGCATCCACTGAGTATTTGAGCAGGGACTTGTAATCTAAAAGACTTAGTCCATGTTAGAGAAATAAAAAAGAACATAGGAACCATTAGTCTTAGTCCGAGTACAATACATCCTGCATTAGTACCAAGCATGAGCTCCCACATTGTCTCTTAAACATACTTTTGTACATGAATGGCTTTGCTTTAATTATTCAAGAGTTTCTACAGTCAACAACTGCTTCAGTGAAATCAACTTTCTAAAGAAAAGCAGCTTCATTATCCTCATCTGTACAAGCTTTGATCTTACATATGCACCTGTGCATCACTACTGTCTTCATTTTAAACACTTCACCTTGTCACCATGGAAACACTAGTGAAGATGTTTATCAGTTTTCTCCACAGCTGCACTGTGAACCCTGGTAGAGTTTGTGCATTTGTATAAAATGTATGAGATATTAATAAAAATACTTACACTACTTGTTACTCATTTAAAGAAAACAGTGACCTTGAATTTTAAACAATATGTGTCAAGACAAAACCACATTATACCTTGTGCTGTTGCCTGGTTGATATTTTTAGTTTTTTTACTTCTTAAATATAGTCAGCACTTATCTGTTCCTGTCTGTCTGCAGCACTCTTTACTATGACCACAGATTTCATCATAGTAATCACTTTAGCAATGATTGACATTTTCATCACTGGCTCACGTTATTTCTCCTTCTTAATTTGGCCAAATATTTTCACAGCAGCAAACGACATAAACTTTCATTTAATTTTTTATTGATTTCAAATAAAAAGTGAATGCACTTAAGAGCTAACAACAGCTTTAAAAGCAGTTACTCGATATTCAAAGGAAGGGAGTGAAAAGTTCTTTATGTAGGATGAACTGTGACCTCGAGGACTAGACAAGAAGTGGCAACTTGTCTTTACAATTATTAAGCTTTTTCCATTTACAAGGTTAATTCAAAAACAGTATATTGAAAATGAAGTATTATCACATGGCATGTAAAGTTTTTTTAAAAGCTTCCTTTAAGATTTTTTGCGGGAATGTACAAACCTGTTTGCATCCCAACCTCACTAAAACAACTTGCTGCATTTTAGTTTAGTTTAGTTTATTGATTTATTATTACGTGGACAGTCCCTTTTTTAAAAAAAGAGCAGCTTTAGCCTCTACGGCTAATTTCCAGCTGTAGTCCCCGGCCCGTTGTTAATAGGCATACATCTGATAAAATAAAATAAATTACAATTATTTTTACAACAGGGCTAAACAAAAACAGACATTTGAGACAAGCACAAACAAACAAGCATCAATTACAAAGACATTAAAACAGTTCATGCATTAAAAAAGTACAAATTTCGAAAGGCAGCAACATGACCATGTCACATCACAAATACATCCCATCTGTCTGGTTAATGTGTACAGTTATAATTGTCGGACAACCAGCTTTTAAGGTGTGTAGTAAAGGAGGAATACGTATGTATGTACTTTTAGTTTAATTGGCAGTGAGTTCCAATTTCGTATTGCTATAACAGAAAATGATAATTGACCAAATGTGCTTTTCCTGAATGGGATAAGAAGGTCACCTCTTGTAATGCTTACATTACTTTGTTTTTCACTGTGAACTGTGAACGGCTGGGAACACTTAAAAACAACATGTAAACAAATAAAGCATGAAATACCAGAAGCTGTCATGTAGTGTAGTAGTGCTTGTCTTGTCTAAGTCTCTGATATGGAAGGTTTCTAATCCCAGTCTAGTTGGAGCTGGTTTATTGTCCATAGCATTCTTCTTATTCATTTTATCTTATTTTAACAAAATAAAAGAAAATATAAAAAAAATTATTAGACTAACACTTTAGGACAAGGGATCTCTTTTAATGTGGTTTTGCTCTTGACTTGGTCTCAGACATAATAAATCCATTCATCTTCTGCTGTTGTTCTTTTTAATTTATTTTTACACTTGTCTTTGCATTCTTATCTAAATCAAATCATGCAATATATTGTACTTTTCTTAATAATTCCTGAGTAAATACATTTTTTATATAAATTCAGCATTCTATGTGGTAGGTACAGCATGACGGATTAAGGCAGTTTCTTTAGTTGGACTCTAGTCCCTCGTGAATATATGACCCCTACAAGTTCAGCTCTTACTGTTCTATTTCTCCACTTTGTCATTTTCACATTTTCCATGACTTCCTGCCTTGATTTCTCCCCATTTCTGTCCCATTTCTCTGCTTAAGCTTTTTATTTCTGCATGGGAAAGAATATAGATGTATAATTTATTGCTTCATAACTCACAGAAAAGAAAACACAAATGAGAAGTTAATTTTCTTCGGGATCCTTAAGTGCATGCAGATGAATTGAAGAATTGGACGCAAATGAAAATGGAAAATATTGAGAAATGACAAACTTTTGGCTCATATTAGCTTAAAATTTAGCATTTTCTTTGTTATTTAAAAGGGAAATAAGGCTTTTACTCCTGTTAGCAGCCATTTGAGGCATTATTGGAGAACCTACAGTGCACTGTTATATTTGCTTCCTGATTTGGATGCATCTGACCAGGAGCAAATCATTTTCTTAGTAAACTATGTTAGGGGAAATCAGAATCTGCTCTGAGCTCAAGCTCCCTGCAAAGCTTAAAATGGCACATCTGATGGTGGCCTGTGCTGTAAACTATCAAATCTGGAAAAATGCAACATAATTGCAGGCATTGAAGCCCACAGGTTCCTCCTGCTTTGCAGAATTACACGGCAAGGTGAGGGAAAGTCAAGCGGCAAAATGCAGAGTCCTGCTGCCCATACTTTGCCTGTCAAACTGCTAACAAGCTCAAATGATTTTATAATGACAGGGCCCTCTAACCCACAAACACAGATATTCATACTTTCACATGCATTTGCTCCCACACAACACATCTATAATGAGTTTTATCAAGGGATGTACTTTTAGTTTAATGGATCAATGAACATCCTATTACTACTCACAGAATTGTATTCAAGTTGTATTCAAGATGCTTTTGTTTCTTTAAAAAAATCGAACCGTTTATTGTATGTAAGACCAAAGAAGTGCTGACTGAAGGCTGCTTCACATCATTAGTTTTATAATCTTGTTTTGTCCTCCTCCTCCGACATACAGAAGCAGTGGCTTTGTTAGGTGCATGTTTGCCCTCTGTACAAATATAGCACTTGACCTTAAAAACTCTACTTCTGTGAAAAAAATCACACGTGGTCTATGTACTTGTTATTGTGAAAATATCAATCATAACTGCAGCAGGGAATAATGACTCTTTAGCATAGCAGAGATGAGTGGAACCGTTACAGAACATGCGATATATGTTCAAACAAGTCACACCTGGACAAGTTGTAGCTCTACAATCACATCCTGTTTTCGAGCTATGGGGTCAATAAGAAACAGAAGGGTAACCAAAAATAAACACATTCTTATACTAAGTGGATTTTTGGGAAACTCCACATAAATGTATAATATGATAAGTTACAAAAGTGTCATATTTGCTCCCTTGTATACTTGTAAACACTTCTTTACAACTTCCTTCCAGTTCATCTTAGAGACAAACACGCATTTAAAGCACACACACACACACATTTAAAGAGTCACAAATGTGCACAGCCCCAAGCTGCTGCCCAAGGCTCCAAACACACATTACAGTGAATCATAAGTGTGCGAATGACAGCAACAATGTGTGCAGAAAAAGAAAAGGATTGATCTGATTAGAATTCAGCGCCATATTTTCTTTCACATCTGTCATAATAGCATGTAACAAACATGCGATTGGTTTTCTATTTGTGGAATAACTGAGATAGATTTCCGTGTCGGCTCCAGGGCCTTGTGCCAGTCCATCATTTGTTGAGCACATGTAGATTGCTGTAGCACCGGCCTCTGTCTACTCACACTGATGGTGATAAGGATTGATTGGATTTTGCATATGTAATCAGTGGTTATGGGATGTTAATTGTACAGAACAGCAGCCCATGGGGTGTGTGTAACAGTATGTGGTGCTTATACACACTGAGAAGTTGTGCAACAGTTTCTCTTTAAGGTTTGTTGAGAATAGTAACAACTCGGAATCCAATAACAATGTTTCGGTAATTATTTCTCACAGATACAAAGTTATTAATGGTTAGTAAAGGACAACCATTACAGAGGGAAAAAATGTATAGAAGGTACATTACATAGAAAACATAATCATTCATTTAGTAATGGGTTTTATTCTCACCTTCACCAAACCAACTTTCACTTGGATATAGGCCTACATTTTGTCTTTCGTTTTATACTGCACATACTCATTTCTGGAAAGACCAGGGTTGTCTCATATCCACAGTCTCAATCACAAAACATGAGACAAATGTGATTTTTTACATGTGTTTTCAAATTAAACTTTATTATCATACATATTTGACAAGTGCAGAAATGTCCAATGCAAATAGCATTTCTTTTTGAATGGCTTGAATAATGATTGTGTTGCATTAATATCCTTTTAAGATTATTTGAACAGATAATATTTTCTAGCCAGTAGTTTGATGATTGATTTTAAAGAAGCATTTGTCCTACTCTCTCAGGCGTCCTGGAGTTCTCACCAGTCCTCCTACGATATCTCATGTCAGGTATGGCTTCAGTAGTTAGACCTAGATTCTGTGTCTGTAGTCGTTTGGTGTAAATTAGCAACCGACTGTAAGAGTCCCTAGTGTCACATATAGTAATTAGATTCCTTTTGTCCTGTTTTATGATTTGTTGGATACAAACACAAAGAAACAAAGAGTGGTAAAATTCCCAGATGTATTGAGGTGCTTTGGTGCCGTCATAGTCGGTCGGACACTTAGCAGGATGTAGCTGAAACCACCTGTGGAGTATTTGCTAGCCTCCTTAGCTTGGTCCATCTGTTTGTCTGAGTAGAAGTACTGTGTAGTGCCTCTCCCCACTTTGTAAATAAGTTTCCTTTTATCCCCCTTCTCAATACTTTAAGCACTAACTCTCCAGTTTTCAGCAGAAGAGGAGCCATGAAGATGCAGCAGACGATTTTCATCTGTTTAATTCCTCAGGCTCTGATTGCGTCCGTACGCCTGATGAGTCACAGTTAACCCAGTCACACAGCTGTATGAATCCCAGCACACTGAATCAAATAATGTGCCACTATAATGCCAACCCTCATTCGCCTCTCCCTCTTCCCTCTCTCACAAACTGCTAATAAAGTGAATCACAACTGTTTTTCCCCTGATCCCTTTACCCCAACAGCTGATGGTGAGCGATTGCATCCACAATACTCTTTTAATTAGTATAGAGAATAAATTGGTTGAGCATGCCTTTTTCCTTAATTGCTTTTTCCTCAGCTTGGATTTAATTGGGCTGCAGCACTGTTTATTGATCTCGTTTGATGTGCTTTAATTTGGATAATTTTATATATTTATTTTGGTTGTGAGGACTCGGTTTGTCTTAAGGGGCTGGAGTTGGTGGAAGCTGGGGACTTTGCTGCAGCAGACTGCAGTATAATCAGTGAGCCCGGGGTCCGGTGCGTGATGGCAACTAGGTAGGGAGATGATCAAGCCCAGAAGGCAGCAAAGCAGCTCCTCTACAGTCTGAAAGGCCTCAAGTGAACAGCTCTTTGATCTCACATCAACACCTCATGAATGCCAATGTGGAGCGGTGAAGCCAGGGAGGCAGGCCTTCTAAAGCAGTCTTAACAGGCCTGCAGGCCAGTACATATTCCTTCCAGCAGCTTGCTTGTACTTTGTGCCTGATTCATGCTGCGTCATCTCTCCCCCCCTGCCTGCCACAACAAAGCCTAATTTTCAGCCTCCGCCTCCGTAGTTTCATAATTGGTGTGCTGCTCTGCGTGTGATTGTGGGTTTCTCTGCTACATATGCATGTTTTATTTGTGTGAACATTTGTATGTCTCTATTGGCTGCTTTTACTTACTTACACCCTACCATTCCAAACTTTTATCTTTCTCACAGGGGGTAACTTCACCCTGGCTGAGCTGGGAGTATGTGAGCCAAATCCTCCTCCTCACCCCGCCGCTGTTCCCTACTGTCCTGACCTGGGCCTCCTCCAGAGAGGCTACTCTCTCAGTGCCGGCTCGGACGCAGACTCGGATCCGGAGGGCCCCTTGTCTCCGGACAGAGCCATCCAGCTGTGGGCCGGGAGAGGCGGGGTGAAGTCTCGCCGCAGCTCAGGAGTGTCCAGCCGCGAGAACTCTGCCCTTACACTCACCGACTCTGAGAATGAGAACAAATCTGATGATGAGACAGGTAGGGAAAAGAAAAGTGCAAAAGCAGAGATGTGTGCTGAAACCAAAAGCGAATCTGTCAACACTCCCAATTTTAGCTGGAGACTGCCTTCCTTTAACTATTTTTCCTGCTACTGATAATTTCTCCTACCCTCACCTGATTTCTCAAGTGTTACTCAAATCAGATGACTGTTTTCTGTTGTGACACCTGTTTACTGTGAGACCAGAGTATGCATAATGTAACACTGAAGTGGCCTTTACAATGAGAACACATCAACTATGCAGTAAGCTTTGACAATCTTTTACAAATGCAAGGCTCATTAAGTTTCAGTTTCAGGGTCTGACCCATTAACTGTTAATGGTCACACAGACTTGCCTTCACTTGATTGTTTTTATTCTTATTACCTTACTGTTGGGCTCTCTGTTTGTTTTGTAACTAGACCAAAGTGTTAGAAAGCACTGTGGATCTGTTCTTCACTATCATGATCATTGTTGTATTTAATTGAAAATGGTACTATTCTTTCTCAATCAAATGTTGGCAGGAAGAAAAGTTTTTGTGTGGCAAATGTTTAAAGGGTGTTGTGTTCAAACCCATTAGACCACTTGTCAGGCAAGCAACAACTTTTTGAATTGTGATTGAGTTGAAGTTATTGACAAGTCTGTTTTTGATCTGATGAACAGTGGCTGGCCCACCCCCTGAGAGCCATCCTGGTTCTCATCAATAACACTTAGCCAATGTCCTGCAACACAAGCCTTAAAAGTTCTATGGTGAGATTTCAACACTGGTCAGCCATTCCTCAAAATAACATAAAAATACAGAATCACTTCAGTCGAAAAAAGTGAATTATTACTTTGAAAGTGTTTCATTTCTTTCCATCTTCACAGCAGTGTGTGAGTGTGATGCCCCCTGAGGAAATCTCTTTTCTTTGGCAACTTTGTTTATTACCAACTTCCCATTTCCTTGTTAATCCTGGCACAGTCGTAAACCTGTGTGTGAGCTTCGCTGAGGTGTCAATGGAGGTTAATGAAAAGTGGATGGAAGGAAAGGCAACAATCTCATTAATTGAATTCTCGGCAGCCGCACATATCAGCTGTGGATCAACCTCTGTTGGACTGTGAGTCCTACGAATCAGAGACAAGTTCTGTCGACTAATCAAACTACTCAACACCTATTAAACACGTCAAGAAACACCATCTCTGAGACGTGCCTCTCATCCCACCACCCGATAATTGCTTTGTGGTTAATTACCAAGCTAATCTTGCTGCCGCAGATATCAGCCGCAGACGCAGCTACTACTGTCTCAGGGCCAGGAGAACGCCACTGAGCGCTCTGTCATCGGCATATCCAGACCTTGTAAAATAAGCTTCTTAATCCACTGCTATATTCTCATAATCATTTGCCTGCAGTATGTCACTGAGTGTTGATTGTTGAGAAGATGAAAAGTTTTTTTTTGTTTTTTTCCCATCTTTTTTTCAACTGTCTTCATGTATTTCTCTGCTCCTCCAGAGACTAAATCTTAGTGGTCCAGAGAGCTCAATTAAATACAAATGTTACGATACATACAAACTAAGTTACACTTTATGGTCCCAATAGGGAAATAACATACAGTATATTTGTATTTAACACCTGATTTGAATAGAAACAAGGGCAGTGACCACTGAACAACGCAAATGAAATCCAAATAAAAACTCATGCACAGAACGTTTTTTGCAATTGGATATATTATCTACACTGAACAACATTTCTCATTTGAGACAAACATTATAAAATAGTACAAATATTTGCTTTTTATTTCAAATAGCCTCATGGATCAAGAGTCTGCAGCTCATCTGTTCACAGCAGATGTGTAAAGAGTAGAAAGCCATACTTGAGTAAAAGTACAGATACCTTACTGTAAAAATTACTCCACTACAAGTTACAAGTCACCAATTTAAATACGACTTGTAAAAGTCTTAAAGTATCCCATTTTAAAAGTACTTAAGTATTTTACTCGTACTGAATGTTGGCTCAGATGCACTAGTCCTCAAAACAAAGAAATATTGTAGGTCAGTGAAAAAGAAAGTTTATTTATGAGGTTTTACTTCCTAATATAGAAAAGAAATTGAACACCTCAATATTTCGACACGGCAGAATAAAAACACAGATTAAACAAGTCGTCCAAGTCAAACTCAAGTGCTCAAAAAAGGCATACAGTCAAACTCAAGTGCTCAAAAAAGGCATATGTAAAACATTTTCAAAAAAGGTAATTTTCAGTAAAATGGACAAACAAAAACAAAACAAAACAAACTGCATGAGCTGGCTTCGTCTTCATCAGTGGCTGCAGCCATCGATCATTTTTGTGAAACTCAGTACAAGTACAAAGTAGCCAAAAAATACTTAAGTACAGTATAGTAAGCAGTAATAGACAGTCCCTTCAGGGTAATATTTAAATATTTCTTGTAACAATAATTCTGATTGTGGTTATTGCTTTTGTATTTTTGTCGTGTATTTCATTGTTCCTTCCGGGCCACCATATGATAACCACTTGTTTGGTTTGGTTCAAATTGAAGACTACTCTGAAGTTTTATCAGATCAAGTACATTTCTGGAGTAGAGCTATAGCAGCATTCAAAAGCACACACACATTTGCTCTTGTGTGGTTTTACAGCAAAGAGATTCAGATCAGTCTTACCATGTAGAGATCAGAGGAGACGTTTCAACTTGATATCAGGCATCTGCGTGTGTCTGATCAGGCCAATTCGTCACTTACTGAGATGCTCAGAATAAGCAAATGTTCCCCTTTTTCTATCTAAACTAAACATCTGATTAAGAAGGCTTAGCTAAAGTTCTTCAACAGGCACTTTATGGTTCAGCACATTGCTCATTGGTGTATGGCTGGAAGACATGTCACATCACACCTCAATGCCCCGAAGGAAAGCTTTCACATTCAGTTGACTTACCAGCCGGTTTGCCCAAAGCAGTGTAGATGCTGCATTTACAGACTGCCATAGTTTTCTCTATACACTACTTTGTCTGTGTGTAAAAGTGTATATGCTAAAATGGTGCACGTGTGTGGAGGTGTGAAAAAGGAGCTGAAGTAGTGTCAAAACAGCAGGAGGGGGATCTGAGGAGCTAATAATAGAGATTGACAGAGGTAGACAGAGAAACAGCATCATAAACACATTCTAACAAATCAAAAAGACATGACGTGCTAAAATACCAAACGGCACAGCACACCGCTCTCATCTGGCTCCGTCTCTAACAAGCTTCAGAAGTCTCACCTCCACTTGCTTCTCCTCTTCCTCCACCTCTTCATCTTCCTCCTCTTCCCTTTTCTCCATCTTTCAAGCTTCTTCTGTCTTCTTTGCTCTTGTGTGTTCATCTCGCCATCCCTCGTTATGCCTCTGTCAGTGTCGAACGCTGCCGTGACTGACAGGTGTCAGTTTAAAAGACTATAGTTCTCCTTCAGGGCACAAAAGTAAACGTGAATGAATCTGTGTGTTTGTGCTCAATATTGTGCATTTCTCTGCCAAAATAGAAAATCCAAAAGAAATATTGACAGCCATCTCAAAATTAAAGGGAGAGATTATTTGTTTGTGACTTGGGAGACTTTATGTGTCAACAGGGCGTGCAGTTTTCTAGTAACTTATAGAATCTTAGAGAAGAGGTTAAGTAAACAATAGGGTTGGGACGATATAAGATTATATCGCTCATCGTGGTAAAACTAGTAAAGATTAATTGATCGTGGCAATTTTTTATAATAGGGATAATTTTTCATTGAGATAATTTCCAACAGTTTTTTTTTTCACAAAACCATTTGGACATATTTCAAAACCATGATCACATTGGTGATTTAAGAAATAGATATTCAAATACTGCATTGCGCTGTCCTGCTTGTTTTTTGCTTTATTAATTTTGTTCCGTCTTTGTGGCCCAGCTCTGTTCTGCGCGACTGAAGAGTGAAGGTTTTGCTAAACTCTCGCTGAAATGAAACTTTAGTCTCTGTCCAGAGAACAGGGATGTAGATGAAAGTTTGTTAAATAATAGTTAGAAAAGCAGCTTTATTTGCATCAAGGCTGTGATTCATTCAGGAGCAGCGCTGAACATGAGCATCATGCAGCAGGGCTGGAACAAGGAATATGGGGCCTATGAGCTAAAATTTTGGGCCCCCTTTGAGGGGGGGTTCTAGGGGCCAACCACAGGATATGTTTCAGATATGTCTGTTACTTTTAATTATTTTCTGAACTAACAATTAAATTAAGCTTTCTCTGAATAAGTAAGGCAGACGCATAAGAGACTATTGCTAAATTTCAAATTTTATAAGAATTACCTAAATATTATAATGAGCTGAATTTATACTAGTTTTAGATTTTCAGAGAAAGATAACTATAAAACTAACTGACTAAATATTTTTTTTGTTAATTGAAGCCTTTTAAATATCACAGGTAGATCTTGTTGTCTGAGCAGGGTTTGTTTTAAAAGTGTTTAAAATGTGCTTAATGTCAAGCCCTGATTCATGTTATTTTCACTTTCAATAAAGTCCAAAATGTGATTTCAGTATGTTTAAGTGACATTTTCAAACTGTAAGCAGGATTTCATAATTATCGTGATAATATTGTTAATCGCAATTGTTGTGGCCAGGATAATCGTGACACATAATTCTAATATCGTCCCATGCCTAGTCAGCAACTTAAATGTTTTTACAATAAACCATAGCTAGGTATTTAGCTCTAAGTGATAGTATGTACCGAATATTTCCAAATAGAGTAAACACTAATCCAGTGTTATGTAACCATGTCTTTTATTTATTTATTTTTTCAGGTTTTGTATTTATTCTCCTCAGCCAAGCAGTTCCTTTTACTTGAATTGCAATACTGTCTGTTTCAAAGCAACTTTCAGTAAGAGCTGAAAACTGAGACTTCAAAAGCTCACAACATACTGTGCACTTCTGCATCTGCATAGTTGTTCATGCACGTGTCCTTGTACAACCGTTTACAATGCCTGTTACATCTGCTCCTTCAGAAGACACTGCATATATATATATATAATATTAAATACAGGATATGTAATTATCAAAAAAGAATACCCACTTGTTTGGTCCAGGGGTTCTAAATTCTGGAAAATAAGCCAATAGCAGAGTCAATAACAAATTAAAGAGTGTGATCCGTTGAATTGACAGCAGTTGTCATTCAATGTGCCTGGTGCCTCTGCTAGTCTCAACACAATTAGCACAACATATAAGATTAAAACCATGTAAAGGCTGAAAGGCTATGTTTTACTTTTTACATAACCTGCATTGATATTGATGTGTGTTTGTAAATGTGAATGTATTTTTTAATGCTCACAAATTTGATAAAGGGAGCAGATTATGTTGGAAAAAATAGAACAATAAAAACCCAAACTATGAGATGAACTAATGTCATGCACATTGGCACTGCAAGACAAGACAAGACATTTATTTTTGTATAGCCCAATATCACAACAACGGCCGCCACTGCACTAGACAACATCCCCTGTCCTTAGACCCTCCTTTAGGGTAAGGAAAAACTCAAAAAAAAAAAAAAACAAGCTGGGAAAAAAAGAGAAACCTCAGGGAGAACCACAGAAGAAGGATCCACTCCCAGGACGGACAGGTCGTGCAGGAATGTGTCCAGGACAGTGAGAAATACATAGAAATACACAAACATATTACACAAAAAAACATTTATATTGGTGACTTATGTCATTGCAGTGAAATAAGTTGTGTCCTAAGAACATATTTGGGTAATTTTAGTTAAAATAGGTAACAAACAGTGGTATGTAATGAAAATAAACACCTTTAAGATTAGAAAGGTTTGCATCTTTTGACATCTTTGCCACTGAGAGACAAACCTTTTGGAAAGACATTTTAAAGAGCTTTAAAACACTTTTTTTGTTTTTTTATTTACTCAAAAATCCCCAATTACCTCCAAATATGCACAGACTGTTAAATTACTTGGTTAAATGCAACTCAGGGATTTTACTTTCTCTACATGCAGCGTTAATATTGAGTATTGAATAAAGACACTTGGCTTTTATTGCCCCTTCCAGACACTATTAAAAGAAAGAGACTAGAACATTCACTTGCCCCAGCTAATACACAATGAGTTTACAAAAGCAACAAACTGTGAGATAATCAAATGTGGTCATGGAAAGCAGCACTGGGAGATTTCATTTTGCCAAAGTGGAGGAAGAGATTTACAGTCGCACTGTGCACTGCCTCGTAAAACGTCCGTCTGGAAACACAAGCGGGAGAATAGGAGCACTTGTAAATTCCCACAGCAGTGGCTGATCACTGCATCCAAACGGCATTGATCAGGAGAGAGAATGATTAAAACATGCATTAGATGAAATAAGATCAGGCTCTGACATTGATTTAAACCTGAAGCCATGGCGAGATTTTATGGCCACGATCCATAGTCAAGCAGCTGTACATATGTCTGTGTGTGGCTCCATATGCCTCTCTGTTTCTCTCCATTAAATAAGGAAACAGTCCAACTTCAACATTGTTTTCCGTCAATAAATCTTGCCTTTACTCATGCGGCTGACTTTACAAACACAGACATACACTGGCCACTCACTTCACAGCACGAGCCCCGTCCAATCAGACGTGCATGCTGATTAGCTCCTTTCAGACAAGCTCGCTTTGCTCCTTCTCTGGCTCAATCTTTCCATCTGGTAGACTGGATAATAAATCATAGGCTCGTATTGTGACGTATGTGACAGGATATATTAATCTTGTAATTAGGGAATGAAAAGGTGGTGCTAAATTTAGTCTGGCCTTTCTGCCTAACCCTGCCCTCGTCTGGATGTGCTCAATCGCCTGTATTTTCCGTTTTAAATAGAAAGAAAAAGCTTTCCTAATTTAAGCCAATTTAAAACATCTGCAGTCAAAAGTTTGTGTTTTTTTCTTGTTTTTATAGTTGGAGCAGTAATTATGCTTTATAAAATCCAAGATGGGCAAGAAACTCTGATTAACTAATCAAATCTACAAGCACAGGTGGCAGAGTGCCTGCTCCAATGCCATCCTTTTTTTTATTATTCTTTTTAGTTTGCAGAAAAAGATGCACCATAAATCAAACCAAATCAATCATGTTTTTAAGCCCTTTGGTGCATGCTTACTCCAGAGTAAATTTAAAGTAGAATAGATTGTCATGTAATCACAGTCAATTAAGTAAAAATGAAATTATGATAATTTTAGTTTGACTTCAAAAGTGCTCCATAGATATTTGGAAAAACACAATTATGTGCCATGTATTGATTGTGAGATTTTTTTCAACTGTTGATTTTCTACATTAACTCTGAACACAAGTAACTTGTTCCTGTTGATCAGATTCAAGCAACTCTTATAGACTTGGACTGGTGGGGTCCTGCAAGACCACTGCTGTCCCCTCAGGGTGTGAGCATGTAAGAACTTAGAGCGTGCGTGGTGTGTGTTAGAAGGGTTGAGGGCATTAGGTTCTGATTGAGTTTTCACAGAGCAACGTGGGGTGCGAAAGGCTCGACAATGGTCTAACAGAATTAGTAGCTTGTGATGAATGGTGTGTGAGAGCAGCTCTGACAGCTCGCTTTCTCAAACACATGCCAGTGTTTCTGCGCGCGCATGTGTCTGTGTGCACACCCTCTGGTTCAAGGACCTTTTATCCATGCATTAAAGAGCTGTATACACGCTGAACTGAAGTAATCATGCACAAGCACACCTTTCTATTCTTGTATTTAAAAGGGTTAAAGCCCAAGTTTGAATATGCCCCACAGTCCCAATCATCTTTACAGATTTATCTATAAAACATCTCACCATTGTGCTCACATGTCATTTATTCTCATCCTCATGGTGTAACATATTTCAACTTCGTCATTGGTCCTTTTTGTCTATATGAGATTGATCTTGTTTTCTGGAAATAAAGGCTTGGGCAAGATCAGAACCTGTGGTTAGGAAAAACAGAAATATTTTATAAAAGGATTGAAAATAAAAAGCTAACCATCAATTCATATTGTTACAAGCAATTGTTCTCCTAACTTCTTCTAACCCATTAATCCAAAGCCATACCTTTTATTTTCACCAGATTGTGTCTAAATTCTTAAACTTCAGTCCCAAAGTGCCCCAGAGTGACTATATTGTATTGCAAATACAGCCCAGACCCTAGAGCAAAAATGTCAAAGGTTATGCCTCAACCTGCCTTTTGGCCAAAAAAGAGAGAAATAGTTGCTAAAGGCCACCTTCAGCACCAGTAATGGACAAAAGGGAACACTGACCAAATGTCTCTATAGTACACTTTTCTTATTTGAACTGACTCTGTGCTCAATGGAAACATATTTGACAGATAGAAGCATTTATGAGCCTTTCTGTCCATCTATGACAAGATAAATACACTGGATCAGAGTTATTCATCCACGTGCAAAAGTACAGGCATGACAGTGTCTAATAAAGGACCTTGGATATTGCAAAGGTAAAAGTAGGTGACTACAAACATAAAGGAAAATCCAGGGACTGAATACAAAAAAATAATAAAACAGCAATGAATAAAGACAAATGACTGATGAGAAGATATTTCTAAAGGATTTAATCAAAATGCCTATTCAGAAAGATCTCATTGTGTGTAGCCAACCCATATGAGTGTTATAGTATTATATTCTGGTAAAAGGGAGTCAAAGGAGCGGCTGAATATGATTGGAAACTAGTCAGAGACCATGCTTCTGCTTTAATAGGGAGTTTTAGTGAGCCGTAATGGCCTCTCATGCCATCTTCATACCTGCCAGGAAATAAAAGGGAAAGGGAGAGGGGGAAGGAGCACAAGAGCAAATTGAGAACTCTCCAGCTAATTATGACTGATCATATTTTCTTCGGCATGTAGCTGAAACTACTTTTTATAGTTTATTAGTCAGAGCCTGGTGTTCTAATGCTGGCTGCAAGTCAGACCAAAAGCGAGAAATGATATGAAATGAGTGGAGAGGACCAATTTCTTTATTTTAATCCATACCGTAACCATTTGTGCTAGAGGCGTAGAGAGCCGACAAAAAATGTATCCAAGTCACTTTAAAATGATTTTAGTAAAATCATTTTTAGTAAAATGATTTTACTAAAATCATTTTACTCAAGAAAAAGTACGGAGAGACTTTTGACCACTCTACTTCATTACTACTAACACAATAAAAGTTACTCTTACAGAAAATTTAGCCTACTCTTTGAGTAAACTAGTCACTGTCCACCATCAGTTTTACATTTTCTCATCATTTGTTTTGTTTGTTTCAATTTGTTTTTGTGTTTAAAATCCTCTTTTTCATTTCTTTTCTTTTTCTTCCTTGTTTTCCTTTCATTCATTTCCCGAAGTATATCTGGACGAGGAGGAAGAGGACCCATTTGGAGACTATGTGATCAGTAAGTTATACTGTATGCGCTAAAAACCTGTTAAGCCCTACCTGTTTTACTGTGACTGTGATTGTGTTTGGTGTCTTAGTAACTGATATTTGTGCAACAGAGCTGTTAAATACTTCAAAAAAGCTCCTAACAAGACTCCAACTGTGCGAGTGCAGCATAATATCTAAGTTGATTGAAACCTTATGAAACCACTGCGTTGGTTTTTATTTAAAAGTTATTGTGTAATTGTCACATTTCCAGGCCTAGTGTTAAGAGTTGTCTGCATTTTTCTGAAACTATATAGTAATTGTCTTCTATGCATTACTCTTAAGTTTCATTTGATATAAGGCAAGACTATTTTGTGCACACATGGCTGCCTTTACGAGCTGTTCATTAGCACACGTCCAACTAGTTAATCTCTCCGCTCTTGATCAGGGCAAATTTCCCAAAGGGTTTTACTTCTTTCCTTTGCAATTTCAAAGCCAGTTGTATTTACTCTTGTCTTGGATAATGTTTGTCTCTGTGAATGTGAATTAGTTTGTGTTATTGGCTCACACTGTTTTCATTAGTGAATAAAGAGTGTTAGAGTGCGGTAGAGGGGGGGTACTTTTGGTTAAGTTTAGATGTGGTCCTGTTTTAAAAGTCTGCTATATTACTTCACATACACAGACCTAATCATAACCCTGTTGTATTAAGAGTTCCTTTGCAAAAAGAAATAACCAGTTTATTTTCTAAATTAGTTTTTTTATGCTACTCGAAGTATACAAAAGCTGTTGCTATCATAGCTATCACAACCTCATATATCGTTTTAAAGTACGTATTATTGTATATCTTTCATCATATTCAACACATATTTTTAAATTACATAATGACAAATGTGTATGTGTATTGCAAAGTTTGTGCATAGTTAATTAGCATGAACTAAGAAAGAAATGGGCCACTTATTTAAGTATCATAAGCAGTTAAGTGCACTGTAATGACTTTGCATGTCGCATTAAAACACATTAAATATAATGAAGCATGATATTCTTGAAAAATGAAGGATCATTTTCTTGAATCCCATTTAAAACCATAGATTAGTGAAAGAACTGTGTCAGTATGTGAACTCTCAGATATAGAGAGTACCATATGTCAATATAAGTTGCTGTTAAGCTGAAGATATTAATCCTCCCAGACTTTAATCTTCAGGTTAAATCAAAATAGTTTTATGAAACACATTTCCACGGATGATATTTACTGATATTAATTCTCCTCTATGTTATTACTTTCCGTCTGCAGCAACATCAAAAATATACAGAATTTGCTCTGCTTCCTCTCCTTGGTTTCTAGTCAGTAAATACGCACCATTTTCTTGCAAATGAAAGCTATAAATATATATATATATATACAGTATACCATGTCCTTCGCATATGATACTGAGCTGTGTACATTGATGGTTTAAAGGCAGTGTGAGGGAGATATATGCTGCATAAACATTTGATTGGAGTGACTGAAATACCTGAGAGTTTAAAAGTGACTTTTTAAGTTAAATTGATGTAATGGCCGTAGTCTGGTAATACTATCAAGCTTCAGATACAAATCAAACACCTTCATTTCCCTAAAACTACTTTTCGGATAATTAAAGCAGTGTTTCATTTGAGATTTTGTTATTTTTTTCTGGGATTCAATTTTCCAGTAAGAGCCACAGTAGCTGACACCACAGAATTTCTACCTCCACTGCCATATTATGCCAATGTTAAAATAAAGGTTTCTAAGCATAACGCAGAGAATTAAAATATTATTGAAATCTAATATAATCATGCATTGAATATTAAGCTCAAATGCTAAATTTCTAATCTAATCAGAATGCTGAAAATGTGGAAATAAATCAAAACGGTTTGCTAAAAATAATGTGGTTGAGAATAAACCAAATGGCTGACAGCTTGTCTGATTGAACAGCATGAAAAACACCTGAAAACACAAAACCTTCTTTAAGAAATTGAACAACTTTTTTAATTTGTTGGATTTTTATTTCAAATGTTTGCTTTAGTTCATGAAGTGCAGGAACTGTGATGTGTAATTCAACTTGTGGTGAATTTAATGCTCGTAAATCCCAGTACCCCGGCTACTAATTTTTGTTCATGTCAGTTCTCAAGCTTTTCAGACCAAGTCCTATCCCAAAAATATTCTCCTTTAAGGTAGTTTACATACATAATAGTTTCAAAAAGTCTGCTTTAAATAAAAAAAAAATTAATCTCAAATATAGACATGACTTTTGTGGCACTTTGATGACGTCATTTTCAGAAAAACCCGGGCAAAGTGGAAACATGTGCCTCTTCAAGGGTTACCAATACAAAATCGTCCCATATTGTACCCCACAGAAGAAATAGGTTTCAGACAGTCTTTAACCTGGAAGGAGTTTTTTTCTTCTGTAACCTCAAACAATTTTTTTTTTTCAAAAGGCCAACATGCAACAAAAAGCAAATGCTTCAAAGATAACTAACATCTTAGTTACAGGGCATTAGTCATCAGTCATGGTTTGGGTTTTTAGTGGCAGGAGTACTGTAAAATCATATCGAATGGAGATGGAAACCTCCTAAGCCAATGGTGTATTCAAATTTTAGGAAGCCAACCTTAAGGCAAATTTTGTAATGAATGTTTTATGACACAGTCTTTGCAATGGTTAATTTTCAGAGTGCACAAACACAGTTTTACTAGAACACTGTGAAAGACCAGACATTATGACAGCATTGTTTCAGTAATTTTTAAAATAAACAGCAACAACATTTGTCACTTCATTGATCTAGGACACAAATAAAAATAAAACAGAATTAGTATCAGCACAAAGATACCTGAGTCAACCATGTAGTTAATGATCCCCGGTAGAATTATTTCGCATATTTGAAAACACACACACAGCATGTTTGCATCAAGAAAGTGTCAGCTATCCTTAGCCATCCTACTCGTCTCTCTGTCTCTGCCTCAACATGTTGCAGCTGTGCAGCTCGGCGTTTGCCTCTTCCTCTTCCAGCAGAGTGATTATGACAAGCTGATTGGTATTTTGTTTTCTTAGGGATGAGAGGATCAATGCAGGGCTGATATCTAGGGCTGGGCTGGGAGCTGCGAGAGATCAGATAAGAGGAACTGGGATGAGGCCTGGCTGCGTTTGAGTGGGTACCAGGGATCAAGTGAGGGTAGCCGAAGAGAGGATGGAGTTAAAACCGATCACACAAAGAGGACAGAGTGTGGAATTTGGGATGAAAGATTTTAGTGGATTTCCAGTAGGGGATTGAAAGCAAAGAGCTAAGGAGGAGGAGGAGCAAATGAGAGGAAGATCCTGGTTTAACAGTACAGTAGAAGAGATGGCAAAGGATTAACATTCTGTGACTGTCTGCAAGTGCAGGGATAATCTCTGGTGGCCTGCAGTGCGCAGTGGGAAGCCCCCACTGCCATGGGGGTTAGGCCTACCGCCAGGCCTGTCACTCTGTGTGTACGTGTCTGCCCATGCAGTATGTGTGTGCTGGTGTGTTACTGTGCTGAGGTGTGGCAGGTGGAGTGAGGTGCTGATTCAAGCACCCCCACCTCGCAGCGCTCCGAGCAGCTGGATGGATATGCCTCAGGGGTGCCATGAGCAGGCGTGGCATAGGCGTTTGCTTCCACGTATTTATGGCCCTTGGTCTGGGGCTAGTTTAGCTCCCCTCTTCCACTTGTTTTATGTTTTAAAAAAAAGTGCAGCCCATTTAATAAGTGCACATGTGTTTCTATGCACCGAGAACAAGTCACCAGCGCCTAACAGAGTTTTAATCCATATTGATTTCTGCTTCATGCTGACTTATCGAATGGAGCAAAGCTCCACAGGGCACCACACAGCAGGGCAAAACGTGGCATGGCAATATCTTCTGAGGTTCTGCTGGCCACTGTTTGTTTTTGAGGGAAAGATAAAGATGAAGCAATATGAAATTACTGATGCACACAGCAAGAATGTCACTGTAGCCGAAACAGAAGAATGGAACAGGAGTTTGATGCAAATTTCAACCTAAAACGACAAGGCTAGTACTAACTAACCTTGTGTCATCTTCTCTACAGAAGAATTAGAGGAATATTGACAGAACCTCTCTGGTCCAGTCACGAAAGCGATGGATGATATTCATTAAATCTTTTGTCCAAGATATAAGTCTTAACACACAGCTTTACATTTAATTGAGCATTTTGGTGCCGCATTGTTTGGCTATGAGTAGAAACTTCTTGGAGTCCCAGGTAGTTGCCTGGCAACAATTCAGAGGCAAAAAAAAATGAAGGGACACACTCTAGTACAGTATATCTGAATATTGTAGCCCTTCCTATTTGCAATAAGTCTAAAATCTTTATATGGTTGACTTTGAAGAATGTCCCAGCCTTTAATATCATGTCTTAGAAAATAGGAGCGTATATAAATTTTATTAGGTTTACATTAACATTCTAAACAATTTATGTACAGGTACTTTGTTTAGGCTCTCTTTTTGGAGCCATACTTGCGTCCTTTTTTGGCTGCACCACTTGTCATGATGAGCAATGTAATCGCTGTGCTTAAAATTAGAATGTGTCTTTAAGGTGTATATCTGATGAGAATAATATGATGACTGTGTTATTCTTTTATTTCCAATTTCCCTCAAGCATCAACACATTAATCCTTCCACTTTGCCAGATGTTTGCAGTGTGAAATGACCATATCATATCTTTATTTAGAGTTATTTATGTTTTAATGAGAACACTTGCAGATGGATTAAAGCTGAACTAAACCAAGGCACGGTTATGCTAAAGACAGTATCGGTGAACTGCCAAAGAGAAAATAATCAATGGGCTATTTGGCCATACTCCACATAAGAGGATTTGGGCAAAGCATTAACCACTTTAGCCTCTTAAATAATCGACCAGTGTAATTGTCTTTTTGGTAGAGGTTGGGCAAAGGAGATAAAAAAGGGGGATTAGTGTCAATATTTCTGTTAAAAGCGACTCTGCACCATTCAATACTTGCTTTAATAGGGAGCCTTTGTTTAGCAGAGAGTCAAATGTGAAGTAAGAGATGAGATGGATTAATCTATATCAGAGTCTCTAACCACTGCTTCTGCAAGTCATTGTGTTTTGCCAGTTAATGCTCAGGGCTGGCTAATCATCAGACAATCTCATCAGTTTATCTCCTGCCTTCATAACCAAGAAGCCAGCCCTTCATGGAGCACGGCTGGCATCTTGGCTGATCCCAAAGCTCCCTATTGAACCCCCTCCATCTCTCAGCCGAGCAATAAACAAGCACTTTTTGGATGTTTGTCAGCGCTTTTGATTTTGTAATTGTTTTTGAATCAACTGACTTGGGCTATACTACATTCTCTTCATCTTATGCCACATAATACTTTTACTTTCTGCAGTGTATGTGCTCCTGGCCCACAAGTTGCAATCAATGGAGCATCCCGGTCACCTTTAAACCTAATCAATCGGTAGGCACAGACTACTCCAGCCGCTGTCCTCCGTGGGTCTTTTGCAAAGTCATAACTATCTATTTTAAGAGTGACTCCAGCATGTCACTGTGATCAATAGCAATGCATACAGTTCATAAGTCCCAGGCCGATTTCCAAGATCAGTCGCAGGGCAAAACAATCCATTTGCTTTAGAACAGTATCAGTTCAATCTTTTGTTGATAGAAAACAAATCAATGTTATACTCTAGATAAATCACTAAGAGGGCTCCACAATATAGTGCAAATTTATTTTTATCGCAATATGATCGATTGCAAAATCTGTATTGCAAAAAATAACTTGTATTGCAATAACACTATATTCTTCCATTTTATAGACGTTTACTTTTTTTCAAACTGTGGTGGGTTTAAATTAAATAGTCCTGGTTCATTACTACATTTAGTCCTAGTTTAGACTTGCTTAGACCTGGTTTAGTCCTAGTTTAGACTTGCTTAGACCCAGTTTAGTCCAAGTTTAGACCTGCTTAGACCTGGTTTAGTCCTAGTTTAGACTTGCTTAGAACTGGTTTAGTCCAAGTTTAGACCTGCTTAGACCTGGTTTAGTCCTAGTTTAGACTTGCTTAGACCTGGTTTAGTCCAAGTTTAGACCTGCTTAGACCTGGTTTAGGCCTAGTTTAGACCTGCTTAGACCTGGTTTAGTCCTAGTTTAGACTTGCTTAGACCTGGTTTAGTCCAAGTTTAGACCTGCTTAGACCTGGTTTAGTCCTAGTTTAGACTTGCTTAGACCTGGTTTAGTCCAAGTTTAGACCTGCTTAGACCTGGTTTAGTCCTAGTTTAGACCTGCTTAGACCTGGTTTAGTCCTAGTTTAGACCTGCTTAAACCTGGTTTAGGCCTAGTTTAGACCTACTTAAACCTGGTTTAGGCCTAGTTTAGACCTGCTTAGACCTGGTTTAGGCCTAGTTTAGACCTGCTTAGACCTGGTTTAGGCCTAGTTTAGACCTGCTTAGACCTGGTTTAGTCCAAGTTTAGACCTGCTTAGACCTAGTTTAGACCTGCTTAGACCTGGTTTAGGCCTAGTTTAGACCTACTTAGACCTGGTTTAGGCCTAGTTTAGACCTGCTTAGACCTGGTTTAGGCCTAGTTTAGACCTGCTTAGACCTGGTTTAGGCCTAGTTTAGACCTACTTAAACCTGGTTTAGGCCTAGTTTAGACCTACTTAGACCTGGTTTAGTCCTAGTTTAGACCTGCTTAAACTGGTTTAGGCCTAGTTTTCAAAAGCAGTCAAACATGCTTGAGACCTGGTTCAGTTAGGCCTAGTTTAGACCTGCTTAGACCTGGTTTAGGCTAGTTTAGACCTGCTTAGACCTGGTTTGGAAAGTTTAGACCTGCTTAGACCTAGTTTAGACCTGCTTAGACCTGGTTTAGGCCTAGTATAATATTTTATATGTATTTAGCTTGGGCTTTGATAAGTAGAAGTTAGTCCAGAGCATTATATATTTTTTACTATGTAAATGAACATTCAAATATCATAGGTAATATCTTTATCGCCCAATACCGTGCAGTCCTAGTCACTAGAATGTGCATTTACTGTATTTCTTTATTTCTTTATGCATCATACACTACTTTTGATTTCTAAATACCATCTAATGTCAAAAGCAGTCAAACATGCTGGATGAGAATGTTCAGTATGTTTTGTCAATCACATCCTTGTCCAAATGCTTTGGCTGTTGTATTACACAGCTTGTAAACTTTGAATCAATGATGGTGGGAAATTGGACTGGGAAGTGGCCATTCCAGCACAGTCTGCGTACACAGTATGAAAGTATAATAAGGTAAGCTCTTAACCTTGATGTAACATGTGTTTGTATGGCAGTGGTTTACTTTTTAATAAAATTATAGCCTTTGTTGTACTGGGGGGTTGTAACAGGTTATAAACCAGCAACAAACAACTAGCCCCATTGGATTAGAACAAACACTGGCTTTGTATCTATTTTCGCATCATTTTGTCAGATTACCACACCACTAAAATGCTACCATTGGTCAAAACTCCAACCGGGGATAAACAGAGGCAAATCCCTTTCCAAATGTTTCTGCCACCACATTTTCACACTCGATGTACAAAACACATGACTATGTAAAACCTTTCAAAGCAGAGCTGTGAAGCAAGGTTCAACAAATGCCTATTCAGATTTCACACATACCTACACAACACTGGGCTGCAACATTTTATGAATTAATACAAATTTGTCAATTCTGACAATGACTTGAGTGATAGTCACATTTAAATGTATGCCATTGGACGCTTTACAGTGGCCAATAACATGCTGACATCAGTCTAATCACACCAGTCAGTTTTGATAACACTGACAATTTATATTTTTCTGCTGGCCTCGTGTAGCATTTCTCTGCCCACCTCAGCAATAGACTAAATCACAACCGTTCATCAAAATCAATATTAGTATGCTGCAGTCACCTCTGGGTGTAATTAATGCCGCCTGGCCCCTCTGAACCTATTAAAAAATGTATTGACCAATTGCTGATCGGGAGATAGCTGTATTGTAACCTCAATTCAAAGACTGAGTCGACATGACATTGCTAAAATACTATAATTCTGGCTAATTACAAATGAGAAACAATGTAAAATTCTTGCAGTGTGACTTTACCTTTTTCCACAATGGGATTTTCATTTTCAAGCAATTTAGATTTGTTTTTTATCAAAAGGCTCCATATTGATTTTAATTGAAGGCCTCCTCTTCAAGCTCTACCCAAGCTTTTTGACTTTCTCCTTTCAAGGTTTACATGTGTGAATTGTATTGTCATATTTCTGATCACTGTAGCCAACCTGAGGTGTTGCGCTCACCCCAGTAACAGCACTTCTTTGTCTGCTGCCACAGGACATTTTCACTGCTTGGCTACAGCTTCCCTTTTACCATATTTTATTCAGTTCCCCCTCAAACTAACTGCACACCCTTCAGTATTTCTCTATTCATCCCTACAGCTTGCTTGTTTGTGTGTTTGTGTGAGCTGTAAGAGAGAAAAGCCTGTCTGGCCTATTAGAGTGAAGGGTTGGAAAGTACCATGTTTCTCTGCTCTGTGGATTCACCTAATCTTTGAGCCTCTGCTTTGCCAATATTTCAGTATTTGTGCATGTCTCTGTGCAGACACATACCTCAATCACTGTTTTTGTTTTGTTTGTTCGTTCGTGTCTAGTTTGCGTAGGCATGCATGTCTGAGAATATGACGTGAAGACAACTGTTTGACTTTTTTAACAGATCTCATTCCTGACTTTCTTCTCCAGTCTTTCTTTCATTTGTTTGTTCGTCTGTCTTTCAGGTTTGCCTTCACACATCTGCTAGATCTTTTAGTTATTAAAAATCATCATGAAAGCATCCTATTGCCTTTGAGGCCAAACGGAGAAGGCTGCTACTTTTATTTGGTTTAGAGTTCATGTTCTTTTCCCTATATCTTGCTTATATATCTTTCAAGATGTGTGCTTCATCTTCCTTGGACAAAGTTTGAGTGAGAGATGAAAACTGCAAGAGAAGTCTGCAGCCATGTTGGAACAAGCTGAGGATCTTTCTTGTACACAGTGTTCCTACACCCAACAAACCCAATCTCAGGGAGACTTTGTTGCTATTCAGTAGCATGAGGGTGTGAAATAACGAAGTTTCTGGCACAAAAACACATAGTCTGACATTTTAAAATACACTGAAATAGTTTGTATTATTTGTTGCAGAGATACTTTCAGCTCATGAAGTGGTCACGTTTAGGCATGAACTTTTTGGGGTATTTTTGACTGAAGAAATTGAAATATATTTGGATTTTGGTGAAGTTGTAGAAACAAAAAATGTGTGGTTACAATTTGTGTTTTGCATTAAGTAAATGTGGATGAGTCTCCATTTTTTTCATCACTTGGCAACTGACAAAATGGGCTCTACCTTAATCTAAATGTTAGCAAATAATATTAGTGTTGAGGTGGACTTAAGGTGACAGTGGAAGAACAAAACTGTACATAGTGCTGACATGAGTGTGATCAGTTTAAAAAAGGCCCTTAAATGGGCTCCTAAACCAATACGCTGCATAGACTATATATCATATATTTTGAACCTAAAGTTTCATCCTGATATTGGAACCAATGTCACTTACCCCTAACACTTTATCTGGAATGTACATGTGCAATGTATTTTGTTTCTTTGCAACAAGGTTAAAATGAAAGCTTGAGATGAAAAGAAAGAGCCATGTTAAAACAGTCTTTTCTCAGCCAGCAACATACATGTAGCCACACATGCATAAGTTACCAATTAGCTGTGAGTTTGCTTGACACCATGTTAAGGACTCATCTAAAGACTGGTGTGGGATGAGAGAGATGAACCATGATGGATTATTCACCCTTTCCAACACCCCCACAGAGTCAGTCACATCACCTCTTTGCCTTGTCTCTGGCCCCATCTCTGTCATATGATCAAAAAATACAATGTGATTTTGCATTGTCATGCCCACACATTTTACAAAGCAACATAGAGAGGTGCACATTATGAGTCTAACTCGCTCTGTAGCGGTGTCACATAGCCAAGTCCCTGCCTAATCAGGCCACTTACACACACACAGACACACACTCACTCGTAGACTTTGCGGAGGCCATGTGCTGGGATGGTGATAGAGGGTTGGCAGTTGGCAGACAGACAGCAGACGCTGTTCTTCGACATCAAACGTCTCGAAGCAGAATCTCACTTTCATGCCTGCTCTCTCTATCACACACGTACATATACACGCACGCACAAACACAACAACGCACATTTCCTCTGATCTCGCTGCCAAAGACTTGGAAGAGCCAATAGACACACATGGACACACACGTACACCCAGACAAACACTCAGGCGCTAAAAAGTCTTGAATTAAATTTCGTCATCCGCTGTTGAAACCCACTTGGCGAGACGTAAGTACAAGTTTTATGTGTGGGTAAAAAGTGCACCCAACTGTCTTCTTTATTGTATCAACTCGAGTCATACATCAAAGATCTTAAGTAAAGCCTAAAAACTCATTCTAGTGTATTAAACCTGATGGCAGTATTGTTGGAACATATAGTCCCAAACCATTAACCCACACAAACACAAAAGTCTAAATGATCAAAGATTAAAATTACGGTTCTATTTACGCCAATAAAAAGACAAATTGTTACATTATTATAAACAAACTTAGCTAACTGCCGAAGACTGAATGCTGCAAAAGCACTCTTTCTCCTAAAAAAGGATAGGGCTAGTGCTGGCTGACTTTAAAGATGCTAACTACTACAGTAGTGCCAGCCACATTTAGAGTTGAACAAGTTGACATCTTGCGCAATCATAATCAACTGCTTTCCCCAAAACAAAGTATAATGCATACATAGGCACTTCCAATTTAATCTAATCATCACTTTAGCATTAGATCTATAAAAATTAACGGTATGGCTTTACAACTGTAACACGCAAGAACAAAATTCCACCTTAAATGAATCTCTTCTAACTAGTTAACATAAGTAGTAGAGATAAAATGGCAGTGAAACACCAGTTTAGCCTATTACTGGGTCTTGTTTATTTGCATATAGAGTGAGGCAGAGCGATACAATCACAACTGGTCACTGGAGACACATACAGACATGCATGTTAATGCCAGGTGTGATCCAACATACATACAGCTCTCTATTTGTACCTCAATCATGAAAACACATGTAAACTGCACACATGGCCAATATCAAGTACCACAGACGAAGCTGCCTTTAGTTGTTATTGCTTTTAATTTGAGTTCCCTTCTGTAGGGGGATTACGTCTGTATATCTACTGCAAACAGCACAGAGGCATGTTTATTAATTAAAAGTTGTGCTGATAATTCAGATTGGACATGTATCGACTCCATTAGAGAGCAAACAGGGACAAAAGAATTAACAGTGATCAAGAAGTCTGATTAAACCTTTCCTTGGCTCTACTGAATAATGTAAAGGTTTGTCTTATTGGGCAGTGATTGATTGTTGGAGACAGTGATAGAGAGTGGACTTAGACTATAGACGAGATGGAGAGGCGCGCCATAGATATGATTGATAAGAAGAAAAATGATTCAATGACTGACCCTGACCTGGCAAGAGCTGCGTATTGAGCTATGGGTGGCGAGTTGGAGAAGGTGAAATTGTTTAGTGTCGTAAGAAAAAAAAGACTTAAAGAAACTATATTCCTACCTAATAAATCAGTGAGATAGTTGCCTTGCTTCAAGTGTCCATTATGTTTATTGAGTTTTATTGCATCACACAATGTTAACCATTTAAGACACGTGCAGACACTTGTGTATGATTTACAGACCGGCAACAGTGGGCCTTCACCTTGACAGTGGTCCAACGTAAGACCGAGGTTGATCAAGTAGCTGTACTCTATTTTCGGGTCAGCCACTGGACCTTCTTCATGTGATGCCGCGTGTGTACTTGTTTTCATGCATGTGAGCACTTCTTGAGCAGCATCTCTTCAGGAGTAAGTTGCTCGGCCCCTCTGCCCTTCAAAGTCATTTGGAATTCATCTGCAAGCCTGACCCTGACAGCTGTTTGTTTTTCCTCTCCAGAGAGACCAAGAGGAATTGAGAGATGGCAAAAGGGGGTGTGGTTAATGAGAGAGAAACTGATTGATATTGGAAAGGACAGAAGAAGAATGGATCTGAGACTTGGAGAAAGCTTGGGTAGAGGACTGTTTCTATCCCCTCCTTTGTGGGTCTCAGTGCTGTTTGGCTTGTTGAGCATTTGAGACACACAGGACAATAAGTGTATCTCTGAACGGCTTGTATTAGTATCCCTCAAAGAGCACTCGTTTGAATGTGTCAGACCTGTGCGGCTACGTGAATGCAAAGCAGACTGGAATAAAAGGACGCGTGGCTCAGCGTAGCATCCCTCAGTGTAAATATAGGTTTTTCAGGAAAAAGTTGAAGTGTACTGTATAAGTGTGTCACCTGGGATCAGTGCTGTAAAAAAGTAAAAGCATCTACAGCTGAGACCGATGAAGAGGAAGTCCAGTGGGATGGCCGGGTTTTGTCTTTTGCCTGTGTAGATTTAAATGAATAGAAACAAAAGAGTGAAATAGAAAATATATTTAGAAAATATGTTAAGGGAGGTCATAAGGGGAGGAGCGGGATAGCCATAGGTAAAAGGGAAAGATGGAGAAGAGAATTTTGATTATGCTGAGAGGAAAAGTGTCGAGAGACAATCCTATTTTTACACCCTTTCCTTTTGGGAGGCCTTACTCTTTCGCTCTATCCATCACAACGACAGAAACCCCCCAACCCACTTGTTTCTTTCCCCCTTCCATTTCTTTTTTCTTACATATACAGTATATATTCTGTTTTTGAGTTTCTTTTCAATGAAGTAATTAAAGTGACACACAAATACCAATTGCTTACTTATTGCTCAACATAACATTATAAAAACAGAAATGGTGTGTGACATTGGATTGCTATTGCTAACCATCTTCAGTCCTCTGTTCTTTGTGTTTATTGTAATGGTGAATATAACGGTTGAAGGATGTTGAAGTTGAAGAGATTTATGGAAGTAGTGAAGGTGAACATGAAGGTAGTGGGTGTGAGAGGAAAGGATGTAAAGGATAGAGCTAAATGGAGGCAGATGGTTTCCTTTGGCAATCCCTGAAAGGAATGTCTGAAAGAAGATAATAATCACAGTGGTATATAGTGGTTTGCAATACTGCAAAATTTGGTATCAATCCGATTCCAAGTAAATACACGGCCAGTATTTCTGATACGATACCGATACTTTTTAACTTATAAAAGCAGCTCATCTACTTTCGTATAGTCTTTACAAAGTTATAATAGCCATATCTTTTGAGGAATCGCCTAGGTGAAATAAAAAAAAATATTACCCATCTGCATGTAGTTTTAATGTTCCTTTGACAGCTAACAAAAAGGGTTATTATATTCAGCCATATTTCAGGTTTAATTTAGTTTTTTTTTTTACAGTTCCAGTAAAACAATGAACATCCATGAGCTCTGAAACTAGTTGAACATTCTATATGACTGTCTGAACAGTCTATATTTAATCAGTGTGCTGAAATTACTTCACATTGATGACCAATTACACTTTGAAAATAACATAAATTAATACTGGAGGTGACTTAATCTTACGTTCACTTCTATAAATCAAGACACAGCATGCACACTGTGTACTGAAAAAAATAAAACGTAAGTATTGATCTCTTCATGCAAGTATCAATCAGAAGAATCAATAATAAGAATCAATATTTTAGAATCGATGCGCCCACCACTATTTAAACAACATTTAAACAGTGAGAGGGACAGTACTATATCACTTTACTAGTTTTAGTTGCTCTCATATCTATATTTAGCTATTCATTTCACTATTCACATCTGACATCTGTTATTCTGACCTCACCTCATTGACCTCAAAGACTTTCACTATTTAGCACTAAGCTATCTTTACTCTCAACCACACACACTTCATCTCATAAGTTTCTTGCTCTTCCTTCTCGTGTCACGACCAATTAATTTGTCCATTGCTCGTGTGTATTGATTTGCGTGTGGCACATGCATTGTAATCTATTCATTGTGTCGGGTAATGCCCAGCCCAGTAAGGGACCAACTAGAAATCAATGTCCCCTGGAATTTGCATGCACTTTGATTTAAACCCTGCTTAATTACTGTGTGCATATCATTTTCAGTCTTGTCCTTGAAAAATAATTCATTATCATTGTTTACCGTTGGACACTTAAACTTTTTCTTCAAGCAGAGAATCTACCTGTACGCTGTTGTCGCACAGGGATGAGCGCACCACTTTTGTATTTGTTTGTACTGTGCTGTTTACTTACCCATGACAGGTTTGTTACAGCTGCACTCGTGTGTACGCTCTTTGTTAGAGTCTGATTAAATTCCCTATAGAGGGATTCATCATCTTTAGCTGGCAGAAAAAGAGGAAAATTACAAGCACATCAATCCTTGTGTTTGATCTAGTTCTCCTTTTGTGTCTTGTGTATCACTTGTTTTGGAGCTTCTATTTGGCCCATTCTCCTCAGACCCACTGTGTCTATGATGTTGGGAGGTCATTTGTCTCTATGTTAGAGCTGTCCCCTGTTTGTCCCTATAAGCTTCTTCAAGCCTCTAGGCTCCTCATCATCATACAGATATCTGAGCTCCTCTGATTTGGCAGGCTGGTGTCATCGAGTTGTGTTTTTGGGGGGATTTTAATGGGGGAATTTACATCTATGTATGGCTCTATTGGCTCTGCCTGTCTGCACTCATCTCTTATTGTTATTTTGTGAATGCCTGCCGCTTGTTTGGCATCTGGAACAAGTGCCACGTGGGCGCCATTTATCACAGCAAGTTCAAGCCGGTGCTTTAATAATATTTACAGCTGTATAATGAATGTGTAAAAATGTTGAATTTGCTGATATATGTCACACACAAAGGGTTTAAAATCATTTGTTTTTAGGGGGTGGTTGCAAATCAAAAGAGAAACAAGCATTGCTTATTTACACACACTGATTGGAAATAACGCTTGACTGGATGGAGTGCAGGCTCTTGAGAAAGATAGAAATTCAACTATAAAACTGTCCACAAAACTTGTTGGTTTCTTGGCCTTCTATACTTTTAGGTAGGGTAAATGTGCGTCGATGCGACTTGATTATGATGCCTTTAATTGCACTGCACAACACCTCCTTGATTAGTTTAGCATTTGTGAAACCTTCGGATTTCAGAAGCATCCCTCTGAAGTGACAAAACTGTCCACAAGTGAGATGTTTATGGGATGGTAACCCACAGGACAGTTCTGGGCAACAACAAAAGTGATCATCAAATCAGATTGGGTGTTTATTCCTGTCATAATATTTCCTTTTTAACCAGATACTAACAGTGGGATCATTTCACTATGTTTCCATTTTTATCTTGGTTGTGCCAAAGAGCCATGTTTAATTATTAATTTCTATTTTAGATCAAATACGTATTTTGTTATTCATTTTTTCTTCCTGGTAATGACACACTTGTAGGTCACCAAACCTGTCAATCAATCAATCAATCAACCGTTTGTGTGTGTGTTTCTACAAGTGTGCACCGACTTGCTCTTGGCAATGTACTTTGTCAAAAAAGGACATTTGAGTAATCTGAGATGTAAAGGTCAAGTTGTGAGGTTGGGGCCTGAGGGGAACACTGTGTAACCGTGACGACTCTCTACTTTTCACAGCGAGCGAGGCGATAACCTTCTCTTAGCGCTCGCTTCTGTCTTTTATTGCACCAAATCACTTCTTTTGGCACATCATGAAACATACCCCATCTGTGTGCGCCTCCGCTTCTCCACTCAAGTCAAACAGTTAAATGAGCTCAGAGGCTATGTTTGATGTAGATATGTTTAATAAAAAACACCCCAAAACCCCAAATCAGCAGTTTCAGTGATATAGTTGAAATACAATTTTAAACCACAAACATTTAGTGACTTTGATGTCACACACATTCAATCTATCACCGTTTACATCTTTAGCATTTTAAAACAACCAACTGGAGACCACAGTGCTGTAAATTGTGTTTTAAAATCAGCAAGTATAAAAGAAACTAGTTCAAATCAATAGATGAAAACATCACATCGTCATGGTGAGGTGTTAGGAGCCTATTTAAAAGAGTCTTCGGTAACGATTGCCTGATTGTTTATAAAGACTAACAGAAGCTAAGCAGGAGACTGCAGAGCCCTTATATGCTGGAGAAAACTTTTAAATTAGATAAACGGGGTGGGGCTTGATTTTTTTTTTTTTTATTCAAGTTCAAGGCACTGGATCAGTTAACAGATCCAGAGCCAATGGAGTGAAAAATGAATGGAAGTGATGCAGCTGTGTCGGGACGAGTTGGTTAAAAGACAAGCAGCTAGATTGTGTTGGTGATTGTGTGAAACTGGGCAATTTCAACATAAAAGTGTGAAATATGTGCATTATAATATTCTCTTAATATTTTCTTATAAGAGAGTCAGAGAGAGTGATGCATGATGGTCAGAATTTTTTCCAACGCTACAGTCAATGTTACGCTAAACGTCACCTCAACTACACCTCAACTAAATACTTTGTACTTTGAGATGAATAGTATTTGATGGGGTCCAGGCTTTTTGAAACTTGAGGTTCACATCAAGAGATTCATTAATAACTGTCAATATTGACAAGTCCACTCTTTGTATATGGAGTTATTTTTCACTTTCAGAATTAATTCTTTCATTGCACAGACTAGATATTACATCAAACACTGTTTTCTTGAAACAATACCTACACCAAAATGTTTCTGTTAACAAACCTTATATTCACAGTCTATCTAAAAAGTATTGTTTTTGTCATACTGAGCACAGAAACACTCTCTCTTGTTGTCAGCGATAATGCGTGTGGCTGGCTTTGTTTTTCCATTGTAGTTAAATTCAACAGTGTGAAAAACCTCCAAAGTCACTTTTGGGGAAAGAAAAACATCTGCTAAATGGTCACATCTCGCTCTCCGAACCGTGGCTGAACTGGGCTCTACCTGGCGTGTGTTTGTGTGTCTGTGTGTCTTTGGCAGTACAGAAACCCTGGCTAACCCCCTCTGCGCTTCCCAATGTCCTGTCTCTGAAGAGCTATGACCATTAAGCAGCTGTTCACTTCTAAAGCCACCGAAAGAAATGGGAGAGCTGTGAGAATGCAAATGAGTCTCTGTATGCGCCAAAACTTCTCCAGTGGGAAACACTGTTAGGTCAGAGATACACACATGTGACTCACATGCAGTATAGCACATGTCTTGGCACATACACACTGCACAGATACGTTGTTGCACGTATGCACATGTGTAGCTAGGTTAGAATCCCTATTATGTAGTGCAAGGATTCTCCTGAGTATCAAATGATCTTTCTGTAAGTACATTTCTCTTCGAGTTGGAATGCACTGGGTTTTAGAGCACAATACATCCCATTAAATAGACTCCAGGTACAGACTTGTCTGGAGCCACACTTTCCTTTTTGTGTTACAGTTTGATTTAGTGACTCCCTCATTGTTTGTCTATTAGGTGTGAGTGTTATTACAGAGAACACTGTGCACTCAAACAAAGCAATATTATTGTGAGAACACTTCAAATTTGTTCTCAAAGCAGCGTCTTTGTCTCGCTGTCCATGATGCTGAAAGTGAAGACAAATAGAAAAGACTGATGTATTTTGTATTTTTAATGTATTATTTGAGTCAGAAAGAAAAGCAAGCAAAGCAAACCTGATCTCCCCGGACTTGTACAAGTGTTAAGGTGTCAACAAAAATGGCTGAATGAAAACGAAGCTGTCAACAAAGAAACAACATAAAGGCTTGTATGTTTTTGTTAAAAGGAGCTCAATTGCAGTGATGTGCCGCTCTCAGATGCCTTCCACTTTTCCCAGAGATGTGATTAGTGTATAGCAGAGTCAGCCGCTGGGTAATGAGAATATATGGTGAAAGGTATAAAGCATTTGATGTTATTTTTTTCCTCTGACCTAGTTTTATTTTTACTCAGACTTCGAGCAGGAGACACAAGTCATTCTTTGCCCCGCGGCTAAGGGATTTTTTTTTCTTTTTTTATATTTGCGGCTTTGGTGCATGCAGGTGCTTGTACGTGCACTCCTTATGCTCCTTCCCTAATAAGAGTTTAACCTTATTAATCACATTAGTGTGCTAAGGGTGGCTTTGGTGACACTCGCACATGCTTGGACTAGTGCACACACTAAGACATACAGGCAGAGGCATGTCAATGTGTCATTAGTTAATAGCTCATTAGCACATGGTGATTAATTACTCTGGCAAGAGTGTGGGGATGACAAGAATGGGGGGGTGAAGGGCCAGGGAGACAACAGGGCTGTTCGTCGAGGGAAAAGAGTTGAACAGAGAGGGGAGTGGTGAAAAAAAGGGTACCAGCCCTCTCCTCTTTCAATTTGATTCTAGGATGTGACGCTGACATGTGTGCAAGTCTCGTGCACGCTCATACGCATGTGCACGAGCCACTCAAGCCCTTTCTCCTGGAGGTGTTTTGCTGGGCTGTGTTTTTTCCTGTGTCTCGCGGGGATCAGCTGTAAAGGTTAACTAGTCTTTTCTTAAGCTTTCAGTCTCATGACAAATGACCATGTTCAACCCATGGGGGCACCTTATAGCACACCTTCTCTCTCCATCTATTCCCCTCCCTCTCTTCCTTTTCTAATTTTTTCCTTCTCTGCGTTTCGGCTCAGGAGCCATGGAGTAGCAAGAAGATGTAGGAGGCACAAGAAAATACTAAAATAACATTCCTAAAGGCACCTATGTATTATTTTTATATCAAATATTCTCAGTTTTATTAAAATATCATGTGTTTACAAATATTGTCTCACAGTATATGCAAAAGATGCCAATGTGTTGTATAATAGAGACATCAACAGAGGTTTCTAAAAGTGCTGTCTCAGGCACCGTGGTTATTATTTAGCAGGAGAGGGACTCATGAGCCTCTGTAGAGCTGCTTCTGCCACAAACTGAACTTAAGAATTTAACAAATTATACTGATGTATGCTTCTGCTATGGCTATTTTCTGTTACAAAAACAGTAAAAATGTAAACTATAACTTTTGTTTTTGATAGTTGTACTCATTTGTCATTGTAATCAAAGACATTTTCTCCATTTTTGGAGTTCACACAGCCTGGAAAGCCATTCTAATTATTTTTCTATCCACACAAAGAAAAAGTCTGGTCTGTGTGGGTTTGTGATGGATTTCCAGGAGGCGGTGCTAGTAGATTTAGATTTAGAAGTTATTCTGAATGTAATTAAATAGGCACACAACCAATCAGAGAAACAAAGACTCAAATACAGTCTGTCCCATTTAATCTAAACTGACAGACAACAGAGTTCAACAAGAGCAGGGTAGCGATAAGACTCTATGAAGAACTTGTCCTTGTGCATATTAGATTTATTTGTGTACACTACCACCCCTGTCATTTTACTGGACTTGATTCCTGAATGCCAAAACTACATATAGTGCCCTTAAATTTGACTCTTTCCAATTCTGATGCTTAGTTCACCTTTTACAAGGCCTGCTATTAACCTTAAACTGTAAAAGTAAGAGAAGAACTAGAGCCTAAGTACATCTGCATAATAGGCCTAACGCGTGAAGGTTTTAATCATCTCATGCAGTTCACAATCCCACTTTCACCTTCCAATGTGTGACCTTTTTCACGTGATCTTTTCTTTGCTCTTTCTTGTATTCTTCTTCAACATCCTTTTACGTCCTCTATTGTGACTTTACAGCAGCTTGAAAGAGGGTCTCAAGTGAATCCTGCTCCTTTGTTTTCCAACCTATACACCTAATATATATGGTTTTACAGATATGCCAAGTCTAATGATTCTGAATGGCACTGATAAATAACCTGTGTGAGAAAATATATCACTTTTTTGTGTTCACGTGTGTGCATTTACATGGGATGTGTGTATGTGTGTATGATGGAGTATTACAAGGTGTTGTCAAGAAAGCAATTTGTTCCTGTCTCAGATGGGTTTTTTATCATGACAAATCGACATGAACCTCATTTAAGAATCCAGTGTCTGCGCCTGCACACCCGGTGATTCGTCCACGGGCCACACTTTCAACTTTAATATGATGAAGTCATAGCCACAGCATCCACTCCCCCACCCCTCGCTGTAAACCCTCATCCCGAAACAATGTACTATACATTGAAGACTATATAAGATCAGATCAGACAGTCCAACAAAAGGGCAAGTAAATTTGAATGATAGAAATACTATACAATAATTTTACAACACTAACAACTAAGATTGGCCGTATCAATTGCATCTGGGTTTATAAATGTAGCCATGTCTTTGTGTAAATGTTCTCTGTTAATGCTTATTAGAGAGTAAAAGTTTCCTTTGGCTTTTTAATGAACAGAGCCGTATCTCACATTCTCTTACTATATTTTGCTTTCTTCTGTAAAAAACACCCAAAAACGTCCCTCTCCTGTAAACAAAAGAGGTCAATGGTATAATACAGCAAAGTGATTACAGATACATTCATCTCTACAGTGTTCTGGACCAATAAGGTCTTTCTATTGTGTATTGTGTATGTCTCGTGTACTGTGTATTTCTCGATTCCAGTCAGTTTTGAGAACTTATTTCCATCATTGAGCCACTGCAATCTACGCCCCCCCTTCTCCTCGGCTGCTGGGTAATGTCAAATCTGGCAGCTGTTCCCATGTGTTACTATTAGGACACACTGTAGTCTCTTGTGGTATTTAATTTCATATGCAGTGAGCCAGAAAGCTGGTGCATCCCTACAATTGGTCTCTTGTTGCAGGATCATCTCAGAACAACATTGAAAATTATGAACAAAATGATGTGGAAATATTGCAAAGAAAAGTAAAACTTGTGAACAGGCGCTGTTGTGAAGGCTGCCACACAACCACCATACTAACACGATATACTGTATGTATCAATGGGGGCTGCTCTTGCTCTATAGATGTGTACGTGCTCCAGGATCTCACCTGTGTGTAAGAGCACGGGGCTTCCATTGTGTTTCTGCTCTCATTTTTGGATGATAGATGGTGTCTAAGACTGTCACATGAAGAGGTAGAAAATGAGGCTGACAGCGGTCCTCTAGAGTGGTGCCTCTGGCTTCGGCCTTTACCCCTTTTCCTCCTGCAACTCCCCCTTGTCTTTTCTCTGTGACACACACCTACTTTTTGTCCTACCTAGATTTTCCACAGAGCGGCAATTTCTTATACCTGCTCTGCTCTTCAATACAGATAAGTGTATTGTTCTGTACGGTCTCTTTGATCAATGTCTGCTTGGATTTCTGTGTCATCATTCTTCTCCCGCTTGTGGTACAGGCTCCAAATTGAAATTATGTAACAGAGAAAGAAATGCGGCTCAATGTTACAGGCTATCTGAATTAAATACCTTAAATATTATCCTTGTGAGTCATCCTGTTCAGTTATACTGGGAGTGAATGCATAATAACTTTAGAGCAGCTTTGATGAGCCTGCGGACTAATGCAATGGCTTTAAATGATTAAATCCTAAATGCGGATATGTGCTAATGTGTTATTTTCTTCATTTTATAAGGATGACCATGACACTGGTTGTACCTGACAATATGTCTGCCCTCTGCTGGGCACAGCTAAGACCTCCACTCACCTGGTAATCTGCCCTTATGTGTTTTGTGGTCATTTATATTAAAATATAACATTTACAGTTGGGCTCTTTTGAACTGTATAGGCAAGTATCAGAGAGTTATGAGATAACACTCCTTGTTTTTATCTTTGTCTGTTACAATAAGTTGTAAACCGAGACAGTTTTTTTTTTCATTGTGTTAAAAGAGATTTAGCTAAACGGCATATGTTGTGTTTTAGAGGCTTGTCCTTGCTGTACTGTTTGACATTGCTCTTTTTCCTGTTTAGAGGCATTATGTTGATGCGAGTGTGCCCATGTGAGATTCGACATATTACTGGCTTCATCGCCGCAGTGTCCTCTGCCCTTCCCTGCCTCCCTCCCTTCCTTCTGCTCTGCATCCCTGCTTTACTGCCTTGTCTATTTCTCCTTCCATCCTCCAACCTTTCTCTTCCTCTGCAACCTGCTTCATCTCTTCCCCCCACTCTTCTTCTGCCACCTGCTCCCTTGGGTCCCATATATCTCATATTTTATCCTTCTCTCTCCTTTACCTTTGATGCTTTGGCACATCCTCGTGATTCTGTCACTCTTTGTGGTGTGGGTTTATTGCATTGCCCCCATTCTCCAACCTGCTTCTCATCCGTTCCAACCACTTCTACCACTTCTCTCACCCCCTTTCCTCTGTCTGCTCATTCGTTAGCTGCCGCCGTCATCCTTCCTCCCCCTCCATCTCGACGGTGTGGTGGAGAGAGGGAGTGAGGGAGCGAGGGAGAGGAAACAGCAGAGAGATAGTCGGTGTGCGTTGTTGTATCGAGTCTGCTCTCAGTCTCAGCTGTGGGCAGATGGAGGATGGAGCCGCAGCTACATCTTTCCCTCTCTTGGCTGAAAGGCACTTTCTTTTTCACTCTCAGTGTCTCCTCATCCATCCGTTCCCTTATGCCAGTGCTGGCCTTGATGTGTGACGGATCAAGCGTGAAAAAGGACTGAGGACTTAAAACAGAGGGGACGCAAAAAGACCCCGCCGGTGTCTTGAATAAAAGGAAGGAGAAAAAAAGCAAAGCGTGGCATAGTGTTTTAGGTTTGCAGCGGTGCTCTCTCTGCAGTGCCACAGCTACACGTGTCTAGTGCCTCCTCTGTCGCGCTGTGCTCCAGATTGTGATTCCCCGGAAGAACACACGCGGGAAGAGGAGCAGTAAGGACAAGGCAACAACACTGAGGACTTAGGAGAGAGGAAAAAAGAAAAGAAAAAAACAAACAAAAAAACAACAGGACACAAAACATTGAGAATCAGGAAAGAAGGACTCTTAAGGGAGCGGAGAGGAGAGGACTGTGGAGGAGAGGAGAAAAGGGAAGAGGGTTTGTCAAAAAGAGAGTCAAGTACGGAGCGATGCATCACTCAGGCAACACGGGAAGAACCAAGACCCTCTCTCACGAGACAGGTAAGACCCCCTGTTACCTCTAAAGCAGCCAGGTGGCACAGAGCTATTGTCTTTAAGGAACAATAGTAGAAACCAGCCTCTGTATGGTCACCAAGGGGGGGGTCTTTATTCATTTTACATGATTTCAGCTCATAAATTTTGGATTTGAGTGCTCTAAGAAATGTAGGTTACTATATATATATATTTATATGTGTGTGTCTATCTGTTGGAGTATATGGGAATGCTCGTGAGTCAGTGCGGCAGTGATCAAACGGCATACATCTGAATAGAACTTGACTTTGATGTGCGCTTGAAGTTATGACTGGCATCCTCCAATGCCAAGCGTTGCTGTTCGTTCATATTCTGTCCATGTGTCTGTGTTTGTGCTTATAAATTCAGTTTGTGTGTCCGCCCTTAGCTTTTTGAGTATTCCAATTGATGGTAATTAGAGTGATTGACAGGCAGCTGATGGCTCTAAAAAGAAAAGAAAAAAAGAAGAAATGGACGGGGCACAGGTTGACTTGTTCCACTTGAATCTGTAATTTATTCATGTGTGTGTTCCTTAATATTTACAAGGTTATTTGTTGGTATTTGCCTTTCAAATTCAACCCTGATGAATTGATTGAATATTTAGATGTGATGTGGATATAATTTTATAAATCAGAGTGGTCTGATGTGTTTCAACTCCATGTGTGAACAGCATGGGTGATATATTTTTCCAAAACAGTTTGACCTATTGGGAAAAAAAAGGTTACAAATATCTATGTTACTGTCTTTAAGGGTATTTATTTGTGTGTGTGTGTCGTATAATAGTTGTTTGATTGTTTGTGGGCGTGAGGGGATTGCTAGCACTCATCAAGCTAATCAAATAGCTCCCGCAGACAATCACAACATGGAACAACCCTCTTGCATCTCCAACACATCTGCCTGTTATCTGAACAAACATTTTGAATTTACAAGTGAGACAGGTGTAATATGGGATCTAAATAGATAAAGGCAACATTGTCCCAGGAAATACAGGCCTCTCACAACATCCCGGATTCGCCCACATTTTATTCACAACCATAGACACCCAGCGACACTTCCCCACACGCACATCTGTTACACGGATCTGGCCCAGCGGTGGATAAATGCTCCTTTCTGATTGCTGCCACAGACAGTACGTGATTGGCATGGCAGACTGGGGAATTAGCCACGGTTTCCATGGTGACTAATTAGGAGGGTCCTGACTGGTGGGTTTATGAAGACAGATGACAGATCGGTGGTTCACTTCCTGCCTTATACAGAGCGGGTGGTCCCCATTGGCTAGCGGGACCCCCTGCCATGTGAGACAGACCGAGCCTCCGCAGGCCACCTCACAACACGCTCAGCTGTCACCAAACATGTTAATACCAGACACAATTAAAAGTTGTGATGTAGCAACATATTTGTTCAAATTTTAATGTAGTTTTGGGGTGTTTTAGCATTTGAGACAGTAGATTGGCAAAGGGGAAAGCAACGCAGATGGCCAGAACCAGAATTCAAACTGGTACCATTGTGGTCTGTCTAAGGATCTGGCATTATTTGTTAAATGGGCATTCAGCTAAATGTAAATATACAAAAAAATAAAACAACCATGGAAACCCTATTTCCATATTGTAGGATGCTCACCTAACCTAACTGTAAACACTGGCATGTGCAACGCTAAAGGCTAATTTAGTCACACCATGCATGTTTAGAGTCATTCAAATGACACTCGCTCAATGTGACAATAAACAAGTCAGTTTTCTCATGAGCACAGTTTGTGTATAGCTACAGGGCATGTGAGGGAGAAATAGGTGTGATCGGGTCCATCTGTAGCAGAAAGACACCGACAGAGGACGTGCGCTCCATCTGCGGGCACCTGCCCTTCCTCCAGGCTTCCATCCGCCTTTTAGAGTGAACTGCCAGAGATCTGGGCCTGCACAGGTGCACAAGTATCTGTCACAAAAAATAAAAGACATAGCAGTGAAAATGTCCAAATACTAACAAATGTAACTGTGATTGGAAGCAACTGAAAGAAATGTTTCAGCGGGTGTTGCTTGTGTAATTCTTTTGTTTCCATTATATCAAGGTTACTATTCAGTGTGCCGTGTCTTTACTTAAAAGACATTTAGCTAAATTGCTCATTTGAGACCAGAAATGTTCCACGAATGTGTCAGGTAAAAATTACAGAAGAAATTTTCTTCAAGTGACTTAGCAATATAATTATGTCATGCAATCACATCGCTGCCTTTTAAAATATTACATTAAAACATGAAGCCACACACCCTTCTCTTCAAAACATGAAGTGATGCAGCAACAAAAATACAACATATAATTTTAAGTCTCAATATATCAACAGCAAGAGAATGTATAGCAAGAGAAACTATATAGGCCAAATATAATATTGTAGCTGGACACAAATTGTCCAGTGCATATTACAGTGTGAGAGACAGCAAATTGACAATAAGAGGCCGAAGCAAGTGAGCTTTCCCCTCTCTTCCATTCATCCATCGTCCTCCCTGTCTCTCTGAGTCAGGCACCAGCTCCACCTAATGGCCTCTGCAGGTACTGAGTCACACACTGACACTGACTGACACACATGCTTTGATTAAAATGGCTGGATTCCATTTCAGCACGACGAGCGCTGTAGTTAGAAAGCCACTGAGATAATGGCCGTGATTTTGGGTCGGATGTTATTTTATTGGACTGCTCACATGGAGAGTGGAGCGGAGAATGTCGGAGGGGGGAGGAGAGGGTGCAGAACGAGAAGGTGATTGGAAGAGGCACGGAGTAGGAGAGGAAAAAAAAGAGCAAAGCGATTGAAGAAGACGTGCGTGTCACAGCTAAACAAATAAGCATGTGTGGGAACAGATGGTAATAAAGTTCTCTGTTACAAGACTCGTGCACACACACAGAGATACGCACGTGCACACCGTGATTATGCAGAGTTTTGGGCTGTGAGTCATTAAGACTTTGCCTCTGTGACTCGAAAGTGAGCAGTGATAGTCATCTTCAAAGGCTGGTCACTAGCAGTTATCCCTCTTTGTCCCCTCTGTCTTTGCACTCTGTCCATCTGTCATATTCTGCTTGTTGCCACCTTTTTGGGCCTGGCTTTTTTCCAGATACCCACTGCTTCCATCTCCTTCCATCTCCGCACCTTTCTCCATTCCTTTCCTCTCGCTTTAGGGAAATGAGTTTTTCTCAGCTCTCCAGTTTTCCAAACAGAATCCAAAATGCGCCCTGCGTGCCTTTGTGAAATGTGTGAGGGTGATGTGTCCTCAATCACAGTGAAAGCATTTGTTTCCTTGGTGGCAGTGTGAGATACATTATGTATTTCACTTCTTTCCCTTGCATTAGTGTTTTTTTCTCCCCCCCACCCCACTTCAACGCGTTTTGTCCTCGCAACTCAAGGTCAGGCGGAAGATTGCTTTTAGCCCCCTGTGTCCCTCCACCAATGCACCGGGCTTTATTGTGGGGACGCTGCTTCTGCCTGTGCATTTTGGTATAATAAAAGAGGGTCTTGAAGGCTTGGAATCAAAAGGAGGAGCAGGAGGAGGTTGGGCTGTAATCGTAGTACATTGAGGACAAGACATATGGTCAGTTTATTGAAATAGATCAGAGCATGTACAAAAGATATCCTTCATAATTATTATTCATATAATCATTGCATGAACAGTTTTACTAGTAACTGAAAAAACATTATTTTAAAACTAAGTATAACTAGCTAAAAACAATTAAAAGTGGATAGGAAATGGCTTATTTAACATTATTTAACAACAAAATTCCCCCCATTCAGTGGATCTACTAGTGCATCAAAACAGGACTACGTAAATCCAAGACTAAAGCTAGGACTTTACACAGTGCAAAACACAAGACTAAACAGGTCTAAACCCAAGACTAAACCAGCATTAAACTCAAGTCTAGACCCAGGACTTAATGCCAATAAAAACACTAAACAAATACTAAACTAGGACTTAACCCATTAGGAATAAATTCACGAACCAGGACATATTCAGACCCATGACTAAATCTAATACTTCTAAGACTCTAAGACTCAGGATAAAACCAGGACTAAAATAAGTTTTCAGAAGCAGGATTTCAGAAGCATTTATAAAGATGTCAGTTCACAGTTGTTTGTTTGTAAAACCATGACTATAGGAGGAGTGTGGGAGAAGGAGAAGAGCTGTGGTGTTTTTTTGCATTATTTACTCTGTCCAGCTGCTCATTAGGTAAGCACTGCAGCGTCACTGCGATTGAAAAACATGAAGCAGCACTTTCATTCTGACGAAATGAAAGAAAATCATTCGAGTTAACTCGGCCAACATCCGAATTATTGAACTAAAAAAAAAAAAGCTTTCAACAGAAATTTTACAGACACATTTGCATCTGTAAATATTTAATGCATGTATTGAATTTTTTGCTGCATAGAGCATGTGGTTGGTTTTTGTATGGACGGTTGGAGGTATTAATTTTCACAGTGGTGATTTGGGTGAGTAAAGGGCTGGCAAGCTAACTGGTGTTCCCAGCATGCTTTTGAGCTCATGTGTGAGTGTCTATGTGTGCGTCTGATCAGTGAGCTGGCTGGTTTTCTGCTTGACTAGCCTGGCTGCTCATCCATGTGTA